>JAJKFI010000004.1:36959654-36971702 GCA_029204185.1 Lerista edwardsae | reverse complement strand
TATTATTATTATTATTATTATTATTATTATTATTATTATTATTATTATTCCATGGAACAGCACAGTGAGGGAAGATTGTGCGTGACCACTGCCACCAGGTGTGAGTATTTACGGGTTGGCTCAGCCAGAAAGTGGGTTGCCTGATAAGCACAGGTCCTTGGCCACTGTGAGACATGGCTGTCCCAATTCCATCATTGAAATAGCTTATGAGCCCAATTCTATCCCTCCCTCCCACACTGATGCAGCCACACACCACAAAGGCACATGCTGTATCCAGATGGGGAGAGGGAAATTGGGAGGGGAATTTTTCCCCTTACCCCTCCATGTCTCTCACTCTGCAATGGGTCTCCTCAGACCTGTGCCAGCTCTTTAGCTGGTGCAAGTCCAAGGAGAAGAAAGGGATGGGAAGGTTTGAAAAAAAGGGGATAGGAGCTGGTGCGCTCCACGGCTACCAGATTCTCCCCCTCTCTGCCCAGTTTTGCCCCCTACCCGTCAACATCACTGCCTTACCTTGTCTGGCAGGCTCAGTGGTGCCATTGCAAAATGTGGCTGTTCTTGTAAAACGGAAGCCTATGGAGCTTTTGGCACTCTGTCAGCAGCCATTTTACAACAACGGAACTCTGTTCCATTATCGTACACCCTTACACGCAGCATCCCACCCATAGGATTGGGCTGTGTGATTCCTCCATACTCAGTCATGGCTGGGGATTAGATGTATTTATTTATCCTTGCTACTGAGTATAAATGGTGCATGATAAGGACTCATTTATTTGGCTTGTGACCCTGAATGTGTGGCCTCACAGGATATATATGCACAAATCTGTTTGTTTGTTTTTTAAACCAGAAGTGATAGATTGGAGGGCAGGAAAGATCATAATCCTTTCTGACTAAGGAAAAGAATAAGTGCTCCTTTTTGATTGCCTTCTCTGTTGTATCTGGCCAGTTCACATTAGTGAGAGACCCCCAAAGGTAATGGAACCTTTGTTTGTTTTGTTGCACTTTGCATTGACAATGTGGTACAGCAGGCAAACCCCTAAAGAGGGCTCAATAATTATGTTGCAGCTCCTGACACAGCTGGTTGGAATAATTAGATCATCTTCCTTTGCAAAGGAGAGTATAATGTACCTGATGTCCACAGGTGACGAGAAGAGGCGGCTTCTGTTCTTAGTTTATGTCTTTCGTTCAAGCATGCTGCACAAAATCTTGTCTGCCAGAGTCCCAGGGGTGCTCCTGCAAATAAATGTAAAAATGGCAATGAAATCTGATGTTGCTTATTCTCCATGCACTTGCATCATGCAAACCAATTTCCATGACAGTGAAAACACAAGCATCCGATGCCACTCCTCCAAAGTGCTATGGCAATGGCATGAGCTTTTACGCATTTGTTAAACCCTGGCTGTAAATGTTCAAAATAATCCTTAGTTTCTTTTTGGGGGTTGTGGGAGGGTTTGATTTTGATTGGTTTTTGTAATTGTTGGCTGTTAAATTGTATGCCATAATGCAAAACCAAATCCTATGCTGCTAGATAACACTGAAATGGTTTAGTCTCATCACAGCAAACTGCATTTTTTTTTATTGCAGAGACAACTAAATCCCCAGGCATACAGAAAAGCCATTTTATGCTCTTTAGCAACAAGTGGGTTCTCCCCCACCTGCTGCAGAAAGGAAGATAGCCATTCTTGAAGGTACTTTTTTCCACACATGCCTCCAAAATAACATAAAACGAGGCTGTAGATTACACAGTTCTCCTCCTGATCCCATTTGTCAGCAATCAATTTGGCTACTTCATTAAGGAGACTTGTCTCATTATATTAGGGACAACATAAGGAAAGAGAAAACCAGGACTTCGAGAGACACAACAAAGGGCTTCTTTGCAGAATCAATGAGGTAGTAGAGTATAGTTTATGGGTTACTAGCGCCACCTACTGAAATGACAGAGGACTGCAGTTCCAATATTCTCTTCCTTCTCAACTCACAATAGTAAAATGCCTCTACTTCAAATAGTCCTTGAAATGATCACTAACTGCAATCCAGAGATGATGGGAACCTTATAACCTATTAAGAAGATGTATCCATTCATTGTGAGTCAGTCAGTTTGAAAATGTCATCATCTCTTGATTTCACTTAAAGCGGTAACCACATCTTTTTCAATCTTAGATAAATGATAACATTCATTATAGCCAAATCAGGCATAAAGAATTACATTCAGATATGCAAGGAACACTGTCAGTTCTTGGAGAAGTCTGAAATGATGCAAGCGGAAACATCTCACTTGCATCCATGTTTTCCTGAGTCTTTCTCCTCCTTCAAGCCATAAATGTGGTTTGACTTGGAATCAAGATCAGAGACATTAACAAAAATAGGAGAAATGAAATGTGTAGTGTTCCTACCTCCCACATTAAGGCTAGATTTTAATTCAAGTATCCTTATGTTGATTCCTGTCACTTCTGCAGCCTGTTCACATACAGAGACAGATGTTCTAGCCTGTAATCCCTAGGGCTGTCAGAATGTGAGGCAACATATCCTACAGAGATGGAAGTAACCCAGCAAGTCATCACAAGCCAAGTTTTAAGTGGTTTGACTGGGCCAGCAATTACAGTAAAAATCTGGCTGTCCTCATCCTCTTCCAGCCCCCACATTCTCATTCTCTCTCTCTCTCTCTCTCTCTCTCTCTCTCTCTCTCTCTCTCTCTCTCTCTCTCACACACACACACACACACACACACACACACACACCAGTCACAGTCAGTAACAAAGGCACTTCTCATCTTCTCCACCATGTGAGTAGAGATGAAAGAAGGTCTATTTTTGGGAGGGAGGTTGGCTGGACCTCTTCAAATGGACATCTTAACAAGATATACAAACCCTTTTGTTTTTATGCATTCCTAGTACGGATTTGCCTGACTGTGCAGATGGGACAAGGCAAGTAATCTGCATTATGTGTTGCGACTAATAACATCCGGCATGATTATGACTTTTGATCTCTTCATGCAAGAGTTCTTTCACACAAATGCCTCACAAGGCAAATAACCACAGTTGCTGCAGAAGGCATTTACTGATTAAAAACAAACCGAGAGAAACTGTGCTTGGCAAGACTCAACAAAGAAGTGGAAACTACCTTGGGAAGCTTATTGGTTTATAATATTTGCCTGCTAGTATAAATGAAAGGGGAGGCAAGACTTGTCCCAGGTCTGGCAGCATACCAAATGGCATCCCCCTGTTGCAGAGGGATGTGCCTTGCCTTACCAAGGCTACCCTTACCTGGCTGGCAGTGCTCCTGTTGCACCAGTCCTACTCCTACTCCCTGAATCTGAAAGGGAAGAAGGGAATAGAAGAGGAAGTGTGGAGGGAAGAAGAAGAGAGGGGGGTTACAATCGACTGCCTGAAACAACTGCCCCCCTCCCTCTGCCTCATGGATGGGTTGGGCCTGGGTATAGGTCCTTACTATGTATAAGCCAAACATTTCTTGGACACAAGTGAAAATCTCAGACGTTTGCACCGCCAACGTAACTGCAGGAGGTAATAAGAACATTGACATGGTGTTCCTATTTAAAGAAGCATTCCATGTTGTGGCACAACCTCTGGCTAACCTTATGGCCATCCTAGACATCAACAGCATTTCAGACTCAGAACACAAACCTAAGCACTCACTGTCACAAACACATTATAGTTAATGTCACAAACATTTCTGGATGGGGGGCGGGGAGTGGAACAGGGGGCGGATCTGGCCTGGGAGCAGGATTGGCAGAGACCTTCTCTGCTGAATCCCAACCCTCTTCCCAGGCCAGGTAATCCTACTCGGGGCCACTTAGACCTCTGCCAGCTATAGCTGGCGGATCCAAGTATCCCTATAGGGCTGGCTGGGATATTAATTATGGCAAGGAGAAAAATATTCCCTTACCTGGAGGAGATATCCAGCCAACTCCCAGCTAGTGCTGGATATAGCACAGGCCATGCCAACAAACTGAGCCAGTGCTAATTAGCACTAAGATACAGATGAATATAGGCCAGATGCATGGAATAGACTGGACTGCACCAGCCCAATATAGTTTAGTCTTGCTTCAATTTAGGGGTGTAGCCAGTGATGTTATGCTACCGGAACGCTGGGCGGGACATCCGGGTGATCGACAGACTGCCCGTCGCGTTCCAGAGCGTTACGCCGTTTGCGTAACCAATTACGCTGCTTGCGTACATTACGCAAATGGCGTAGTGCTGCGGAACGCGACGGGCAGGCTGTCGATCACCCGGATGTCCTGCCCAGCGTTCCGGCAGCATAACACTGCTGGGTGTAGCTAATGAAAATGTAGCCCAGTACAAAGGGCAAAACGTTGAAGTGACATCACAGTGGTATTTCCATTATCTGATTTTCTGGCCATAACTTTTGATGGAGTAAAGATTGTTTCTAGATTGTTTCATTGCATTCTGCATTAAATTACCTTTCCAATGATATATAGCATGATATATCATTCATACATCATTCATGTATGAATTCATGTATCATTCGTACATACCAAGGTTTTTTGGCCCCTAGTGTCAAGCTCAGCTTGTTGCCCCCCAAAGCCGTGTTGCCAGGTGCAATTGCACTCCCTTGCACTTCTTTAGCTACACCCCTGCCTCAATTGCTGTGTACAGGTACTCAGAGCTCAACTAGAGGCAAGGAAAGAAGGGCATGATGCATTCTGAAGGCACCCCAACATTTCACAGAAAATGGTTAGAACCTGTTCAGCAAGCTTTGTTTCAATGCAACATGAAGGGCCAGAAAACTCATGAGGTGTGTGTATCCATGGCCCTGTGTTATAGGCCTTAACGTTTTGTTCTGTCATATCCTGGGTTGTTCATCATTGGTGCCTGCATCCATTACGAGTTTACATTGTAGTTTCTTATCTTGGCAAAAGCTGGAACTAGAATTTGCATGTCCAATTTTGAGTCATGGTCTCACTGCAGTGTCTTCTCTTGAGGAGATTTACTCCACAGAAGCCTGTGACTTGAATCCCATAGTGTAGCATAGTTCAAAATATTAACTATTAATATTTATCCAGACATTACACAGTACACTGACTCTCTGATTTAAAGACAGCCAACGTATAGACTTCTGAGTTACCGGAGGCTGCATCAGCACTTTTACACAGGTGCAATAACACTGGGGTGGAAAGAGCTGGTTGTTTCAAGCTATGTACATTCCAACTTCCAGCCAGACCTCCAGAATGGAACTGGTATGTATTTTGGGCACTTAGTGTACCTCTTTGTAGCAGGTATTCATTTTCCTGCAAATGTGAATTAGATGTGGAGCCTGTATGAGAGAAAGGACTCAGGTTAAGGTGTGAGGCCACCCTTTCTATTGTTCAAGACTTGCACTACTTGAAAAACAAACTAATGCACATGTACCTTGACAAAGAGCCAATAATACTGGAAGAAACAAAAGGGAACCATGTTGCAACTGATTTGCTATTAGCCTTTTACAAGCTTTCACTTTGTGCTTGCAATTAATTCATTAGCTGTAAAAGAACAGCAGTGCAACATGTTAAAGCCCATATTGTAAAAACTCCCAGTAAAAGCAAAGATGCCAAACTATTTTTAGCACTTTAATGGCTGCAGATAAATTTTGTTCAAAGGTCTTGCGTGCCCATTAGAAAGGCATCTGCACTGACAGCTTGAATGATAATTTGCACAATTAAAAAAAAGGGTTCATCAAGATTCAGAAACGTGTGCCTCAGTAAGCCTGAATAACACTGAAAAAAACAGTAATAATAGATTTTTAAAAAAAATTCAAAAGAGGAAGTGTATCAAATTTCATACTGTGTTACAGAATGGTTTAATTATTTCAATTGTGTTTCTAATTGTAAGCCTCAAATCTGCAGGTCTAAACCTGCAGTTCTAATGAAAAAAAATGAATTCAAATCTATGGAGTTACTCATAGAAAGAAAATCTTTTGTACTGGGGGCCTTTCTTTATAGTGTGTCATTTTACCTATGGGTTGTATCCAAAGTAGCAGAAGTGGAGCTCTGTTTGTGCAATGGGAACTTCCCACCCACCTCTTTCAGACTGCAGTCCCCCCGTACCCCCAGAAAATGCACTGGGGATCCTCCAAAACAGTGTGGGATTCAGCAAAAGGGCTGCAAGTGGACAGGGGAAAAGACAGAGATTGGGGCACATGCTGTGTGAGCAGAAATGCCTTTCCACATGTACATGGCAGGTTTGATCACTACTCTATGAAAATTAGATTACGGCGACTTGAATGCAGTTTGCTGCAGCACTGGTACAACCTGACACTTCCTCTAGTTACAAAATGATATATCACTGATCCCACTAACTAAAATGCTCCGACACTGCCTTGGGAGGCATGTATGAGCAAATTAATAAAAAATGAAACGTGTGCCTTACAATAAAATATTGAAAATCCCATCACCTCAAACTCTTTGATTATAAAGAAGTCAGTTTTAAAACCTTAACTGGTTTCAGCAGGAGAAAATGAGCTACGTTATTCCTGCTACTCAGATACCACCAAGAAACAACCTGGCACCCTAATCCTAAAGCATTAGCATGAGAATGACTGTATCGGCTGCCTGAGATGTCAGGACTACATCTCTGAAACAGCATCATTGCTGTTACTTACGTTGCAATGGCACAGCAGTTCGGACGCTTCCATCTGAGCATTTATCTGCTTGGGAGAGCAAGTCTTGGGATGGGGCTGTAAATTATTCCAAACATACAGGTGACTAATGTTCAACAGGCACTATCAGCTTACTAATTGTAGACATACAGATCATTTGGAAGTGTGATTAAAAAGGGGAAATATTCAGGACTGTGGGTAAGTTAATAATACTCAGGTACCTTTGTGCTATTTTTTTTTCTCTTTGGAAAATGTACCTTTATAAAATATTCAACACCAAAAGACAATGCCTAATATATTTTTTATTTTAAGTTTTGAATGAAGAAATTATTTTATTAAAAGCTCTGATGCATTGATGTGCAATGGTGTTTCTTCCGAATGTTGATACCCTGCTGTTCCTCCAAGGAGCCCATGGTTCCCAGATGGTCTCCCACAGAGGCAGCTCATTGGGCCAGGCAGGCTCAGCTGCAGGAATTCAAGCATCATATATCAAGTATCAGCATGTATTTATATGAACTTATCAGTAAAGGTAAAGGTTTCCCCACGACCAAATGGTCTAGTCGTGACCGACTGTAGGGGGCGGTGCTCATCTCCATTTCTAAGCCTGTAGAGTTGGCGTTTGTCCAAGGACAAGCTTCCGTGGTCATGTGGCCGGCATGACTATATGCCGTAGTGCACGGAATGCCATTCCCACCGAAGTGGTACCTATTTATCTACTTGCATTTTTAGGTGCTTTCGAACTGCTAGGTTGGCAGGAGCTGGGACAAGCGACGGGAGCTCACTCCATTGCATGGTCTTGAACTCCCAACCTTCCAGTCAGAAAGCCCAGTGGCAGCGGTTTAACCCACAGTGCCACTATATCCCTATAACTTATTAGTAGGGGTACTCTAAAATGGTAAGAATGACATATCGCGAAATAACACCAACATGGGGCTTATAAACGATAAAATGTGAAATCTTGCTCAATTAACAAAATAACACTGACATTGAACTACCTAAAGTGGCTGTGGAGCATCTGTGAACCATTCTGAGTGCTTCTGACTGTGTTTCTAAGCCCCTAATTTCACACACAGCTCTGTTGCTTGCTCCTAAGTGGCTGTACTGTAGAGTCTTCTGAGCATGACCAGAGGCTGCCAAGGAAAATGTATGAAGTGCTATGGAAAGTGAAACTGAGCCACATTGTGCATTTATTTGCAAGTAGGTGAACATGGCTCAATTCATTTTGCAGGGCAGCCCACCAGAATGGTCATGATGTGATGAACGCAGACCCCAAAAGACACTCGAGAAGCAAGTCCCCCTTCTCCAAACCGACAAATGTATTGAGCCCTATGGAAAGCCAAACTAAGCTACATGGTTGTGTTAAGTCATGAGTAAGCAAACATGCCTTGGCTCCAATCGGAGGTCAGGTGAAAGGGAATGCAAAGCCATAGAATGGTCCTGATCCAATGAGCATGGAGCTCAGCATGGGATCAACAAACACTCCTGAAGGCACGCCCTCCACCATAGTAAAAAGTAAAAAAGATAAAGTCTGTGTTATGCCTGTGGTTATGTCTGCTAACAGCCATAGATATCATACACGCATATATACTAACTAGCTTTTTGTTACCCGGCGTTGCCCGGGGGAAAAAGTATCCCCAGCTTGTACTAGGGGAAGGAATGAATTCAGGGACAGAATCAAGCAAAGGAGCATAATGAAATGGTCCCACTTACTGTCTGCAGGTAATGTGGCAGGATAGCAGTGAAGTCTGAGAAACAGGCAGAGGTGGCCAGCTAGCTCCCTGGAAATAGGTCCCTCTCAGATTCGCCTGGGTGCTGGAACTCTCTGGATCCTGCTCTTTCCAGCCTGGGCAAGTCAGGCAGTGCAAAGCAGTTTCGGTTTCGTTTCTGTCCCTGTGTATTAGCTGAGCTAATGCAGCCCTACCAGATAACCTGCAGAATCGTTTGTGACCACAGGGTGGCAGCAGACCTGTAGTCCAATGCAATCCCCTTGGTCTGGACGTTCTAGCCCCCCTCCCCAAAAAACAGGGGGCTGTAGGGGGGTCTGACCCCCGCAGTGTTTGTTGCCAGGCCGCAAGGTACGTGTGTGCCGAGTTTCGTGGCGATCGGTCAAGCCGTGGGGGAGCCTATAGAGAACATACACACCCACACGCATACATATCCACCCATGTCCATTTTTATATATATAGATTATATGACAGTGATTACAATGCTTTAAGACTTATTACCCCTGCTAACTGGGCAAGAGGCACTTTTCCAAGTGGTGTTCCTCTTATATTTAGCAGGGGGAGAGTAATTGTCCCTCATCACCCCTGCAGTCTTTCTAGTGGCTGTTGCTGGTGTTCTGCATTTTTTTTTAGATTGTGAGCCCTTTGGGACAGGGAGCCATTTATCTTTTTTTATTATTATTACTATTTACCTGTAAACAGCTTTGTGACATTCGTGTTGAAAAGCGGTATATAAGTACCTGTTGATTGAACATTTATTCCAAAATGTTATTTTGGAATAAAAACACAGAAAAATCACTTTCAGCCCACTTTTTTTTAGGATAATACCACCATCCACAAAAAAATAAAACCATTTTAGACTGCCTCTGAAGGAGATTCATTCTTCTGCACATACCAAGGATCAAGAAACTGACCACTTGGAAGAGTTTCAAGATACATTTTTCACTCTGGGAAACCACTAGAGAACATTCAGTATTGGGGAATCTCTAATTAGAACAGGTAATGTCTACTGACCTACTTACACTACAAAGGATGGATTTGAATGTTAGTTTTTGTAAAATGTGAAAAATCTCACCACAGATTGAGAAATCCCTTTAATTCCTGCCAGGTTTTTATTGCTCTTACAAATGCATGCCCTTGTGGTAAGGCAGAGATATAAGAGCAGATTTTCTATTTAAAGGGACCTTTCTATGTAACTGCTTTTTTGGAGGCTTTTGTTAATGAGATCCAGACAGCATCTCTTAGCTGAACACTTGTAAGGATATTACATTTTTCCCAGCACAATACCTTGTGTAGTAGAAAATTTCATTGTTCCCTCAAATACAGCAGCCATTGTTGTCATTGCAATTGCCATGTGAATGGCAACACATGTGAATGTGTTGAAAGACTTTCACAAGCACCTGTTGAATATTGCCTGTGATGAGAATGAGGCCAAGCAGCCCGTCTCGCTTTCTGACACAGGTCCCATTTCAGGAGCATTTGATGGGCAGCTGTCCAGTGCTGAATTCAATGAGTGAACATGTTCTACAAATAACCGCCTTAAAGTTTTCACCCTGTATGTTGATCCACCAATTATCATGTGCAGAAATGTGATGCACTCTGCTGAACACAAGAATCTCTACACACTCTTCCAGTATGATTTGGGTTTTAGGGGGATGGGGGTACTTAAAGAAGGTAAGACTGATTGAATAGAATGGGTTGTGTTTTTTTTTAAAAAGTTCAGTATATTTGTCAGAAATAGAAATCTGTTACACTACAAGTAAAATAACTAAATAGGACTGTGGTTCTCAAACTTTTTAGTGCCAGGGACCACTTTTTTAGAATGACAGTCTGTCTTGGACCTACCAGAAGTGATGTCATGGCTGGAAATGCCATCATTATGATGCCAGGGCTTGTTGCTTTCCTGGGATTGCAAGCAATAAGTTGGGTTATTTCTCAGTCATTTTCAAATAGCAAAGTGAATCAGGAAGAAAAAAGCCTATTTAACAACCTTGACACAAGCAAAACAACCACATAGCACACACACCCCCATTTCCAGCATCCCATCTTCCCATATTTTGAATATGGCTGCCCTAGGTGCTTTGCAACCCGCCTGAAACTGGCTCACGACCCACTGGTGAGTCCTGACCCACAGTTTGGGAACCATTGAGGTAGGACATTGTTGCATGGCCAGCAAGCAAACCTTTTCCATTTCTACAATAAAATATAAGGAGAGACAAACCAGGACTTGAATGACGATAATAAACCTGGAACACAGAACAGCTGGCTCCCCAAGTTCATTGGTAATACTGCAATCCATTCCTAAAGATGATATGATGAGTCATCCATAGTAGTTTTTGTTGGGAATATTTGAGGATGAGAGAAAGATTTTCTCTAAGTGAGTCTAATATTTCTAAGTGAACAGGTATTATAAAACATCAAGGGATGATGTATAGGTCCTCTGCAACCTTTCCTTCTGTCATTGTAGCCATGTAAACTTACTATCCTAATTATATAGCTCAAAAGAAAATGCTTTCTGCTCTTAAAAGACATTAACATGGAATTTGGCTCTTTGGGTATTTATTGCTGGTTCGATTTAAGACATGCCAGTATGCTAGTCACATGGTTCCATTAAATGCAGCTGTCTTCATTGGAGATATTCATCACATGCACTATAAACCGCAAAACGAGGCTCACAAGTGTGAATATGGGTTATTTAAAGTAATAAACGCCTAAAGCAGTAAAGAAGAGAACGAATTATAAAATTATACGGCAAAAGAAAATCAGAATCCAAATTCCATTGCCACTGGTTGCGTTAGCTTCTGTGTGATAGTTCACTGTATCCTTAACACAGTGATGAAAGTAAATATAAAGTTTTATTGCTTTATTTACTGCATTTTTAATCTTGCTTTTCAATCCAGAAAGATCCTCAAATGGCTGGCAGTAATGTTTAGTGGTCCAGGCCATGGTTTCTTAGCACTTCTAACTTGCCAGAATCTGGAGAAGTTCCAAGTCAGGTTTTATTCAGGATTTAAACTCTCCCACCCCACCCGCAAGCTAGGCTTGGCCTGGCAGCAGCAAAAGATGAAGCCTCATTCAAAAGACACTTGTTGATACTAAAGTCATCCACTAATACTTTTACTGTTAATATTCCTCTGGCTTTGCACTGCAAGGTTAGAAGGTTCACAACTATTTAAACAGCAGAATCAACTCCT
The DNA here is from genome assembly GCA_029204185.1 of Lerista edwardsae. NCBI lineage: Eukaryota > Metazoa > Chordata > Lepidosauria > Squamata > Scincidae > Lerista > Lerista edwardsae. The sequence continues at coordinate 36,960,175 of JAJKFI010000004.1, read as the reverse complement.
GAATCCTTGTTCATTATTTAAAACCTGTAAGAACCCTTTCTGATGACAGGCCAGGTGGACATCAATCACCAGAGGTCGAATGGAAGTGACCACCGAACTCTCCCTTTCCCAGCTCCTCTGTCCCTACTACTGTCCGCAGCTGGAGGTTCATGGGTAGCCTGATCCTAAACTGCTCTGGAATAGGGAGGCCAGCCAGCCTGCCCCGTGTCCAATGCAGGGTTGAAACGGCCTGCAGTGCAACCCAAGGTATGAGGAATTAATTCCTCTTACCCCATGTCATACTGCAGCCATCCCAATAGATCTGCACCAGCAAAATCACTATCGCAGGTCTGAAGGGCCCAAAGCTGATCAGGCCAGGGCCAGAGGTTTTGATCCAATCTATCAAGGCGCGTATCTGGTTGAAACTGCGCCCAGGGCACGCGACGTCATGATGTCACGTGACGTCATGAAGTTTGGCGGGCTCGGAAGCCCAGGATGGGAGCCGCCAGGGCGCGTCCCGGCTCGGGGGGCGCGGCAGCGGC
>JAJKFI010000004.1:36940843-36959254 GCA_029204185.1 Lerista edwardsae | reverse complement strand
CCCCCCCCACTGCTGGGGCGCTTAAAGCGTCCCAGCAGCAGCCCGGGACGGGCGCCACCGGCACATGTCCCGGGTCAGGGCGCGCGGCGGCGGCTTCCTTCCCCGCACTGCTGCTGGAGAGCTTAAAGCACCCCAGTGGCAGGCCGGGACGCCGCCAAGGTGCCTCAGGGCGCGGGGGCCTGCAAATTTGCGGGCGGGGGCGGGGCACCATGCCAACAGTGCCCCCCCACCTTATGGCACCCCAGGGCTCGTTCCTTGGAGTGCCATACCCTCACAACGCCTCTGAGTCTATAGCTTGCGTGAACTTACCTGGTGCTTTTCTGGAAGCGGTGTGAGGAGGCCAGCACACTAGCCTACCTGAACTCCCAAGTTGGTGCAAATGTGCCTTACAGCACGTTTGCCACTCCTGGTCCCGCCAGGATTGCACTCTAGGCTGAGTTCTCCCAGGCCCAGGCCACCTTTCCAACTTTCACATCTCAGCAAGAATCTAAATCCAGGTTTCTCACCTCCACATTCAATATTAGAGCCACTACACCGCACTGAATAGTTACCGTATGACAATTTGTGACAAGCTTTCAGAAAATTGTATCTAATTCATAAAGTTCCTGGCAGAGCCTATACTAGGCATTTTGAAACAAGCAGGAAATCAATAGCTTGAGTCACTTTTCAAGACAGCAAGAAAGACCAATGACGGGAATGCCAGTTACAAGAATTACAGTCTTGTGGCACCACGAGACTATGTGTAACCACAAGAAGCTGCATGCTGAGAGATAGTGAATGGGCAAGTAAGTGAATGAATGGATGGGCAAAACTGGCCATTACAGTTTTAGAGGCCTAGCAGAGGGCTTTCCACAAATGTCTATAGTACTGTAGTTATCAGAACCAGAAACAGTTTCTACTACAATCATCTAGAGAGGTTCATTTGCAGGTTCATTCAAAAGCTCCTTTACAAACTGGCATATGTACAGACTATCTTAAGCAAAAGGAAATTATCAAGATGCTAAAACCATGTTACCATATGATCAAATGAATTTTAATAGGCACTATCTGGTATTTAACTTATTTTTGTTTTCCTTTTTTATTTCATTTTTCTACCCAGTGTGTTTGGCTAATAAAACCTCCATTATGAGCAAGTGGCAATTGTACAATTCCATGCTACATCAATTATTATGACTTTATTGTGACTTATTGGAATTCAGAGAATCCCAGAAGACTGTGCCGATGCCTTGAAAGCAATTAATTTTTGATTGATCTAATTCACTCCAGTACTGCATGTAAAACATTTCGCAGGCATTTGAATAATTCTATTATATGTAGGAGAACACTGCAGGCAAATCATTTGAAAATTAATTGCAGAGTTATTTTCAGTAAATATAATTTATTCCAGTTCTATTGTGGTAACTTATGGAGTTGCTTTATGGAGTAAACTAATGAAATAAAAGACTGGCTCATAAAAGATGGGGAAGGAAAAGGGGGTACAAATGCAATGCTCCATTTCTTTCTCAAGCAGAGTTAACTCTCAGCACGGCATGTAGGATCCAACAGGACTGAAAAGACAATGAGACATAAAACCATTGAAATAAATGTGAAGAGATGGTTTAAAATGGTTTGCAAGGTGCAAATACAATCCTTTGTAAAAATCCACAATCTAATAGGATAATGGTGGTTGCGCGCTATCACACAGCTGCGGTTTGCCACGCCTTGCCCTTGACACGAGGCACAGGGTGTGGGGGACCAGGATTGGCCGCTTGCCCCAGTGACACGGTGGGGAAGGAGGGCAAAGTCGGCCCGCCTCCTCACTTTGCGCCCAGCCAGCGATCAGGAATGAACCCTGTCACAGCTCTCCTGGCGCTTTAGGCCTTAATTTTGAGGCCGTGACCTGTGTTTGGGCAATGGGGGCGAGTGGCGGTGTGCCGATTGCGGCAGGGGGAGCTACCGGCTGCTGGCGGTGATCGGAGTCTGGCGCAGGGGCTTCTAGGGCACGTTCGGCGGTAGCGAGCAAAGTTCGGCGCAGAGGAGCCTGGGGTGCGTTCAGAGCTATTTTTAGCTCGAGGCTCAGTAGCCGCGCTGCAGGGATTGCAGGATGCGGAGGCCCTGCAGCGTCTGCCTGCCACGTGGCTGGGCTCAGCTTTGTTGGTGTGCCTGCTGGGAGGAGATTTGGAGGAGCAGCCAGTGACCCCTCCTTGGTCCTTGGCCTTGTGGAGCTGTATCCTTGGCCTTGAGGGGCTGTATCCTTGGTGTACAAGCAAGATCACACTTACATAGGGGGGAGAGTGGCATATAACAATATTTTTTCCCTGAATTATGGCCAAAGGATCTAAAAAGGGGAAGGGGAAAGTGCCTAAGCGCCCCCTCCCCTCCAGTGCAAATTGTTGAGGCGACCTCCTCTGACTCAGAGGATGAAGTGGGGGAGACCAGGGCCATGCTAGTGCGCATCAAGGCGCTAGAGCGGGAGCTTGCCAGGAGGGAGGCTGGCGTTGGCAATGGTGGTGAGGCCTCTGGGGCATCTTCTATATTGCACAGATCATTGCGCCAAGGGAGGGGCTCTAAGATGGCTTTGCTCATGTCTTCCAGGGTGAGAGCGCTGGAGGACAACCTGGTCAGTAGTCAGTCTTGTATTCCTTCAGGGGCAAGGCCAACCAATGATAATTTTGCTGCAGTCCCCACTCAGGCCGCCATGGTCCCTAGGGAACCTCAGGTGGCTGCTGCAGCAACTCCAAGTGAGAACATGGAGGATGGGCATGCTGATTTGGTGGGGGTCTGGAATGAGGCTATGGGGGGTGATGCTCACCATGGAGCCATGTTGCAGATGGTCAGCTATTGGGCACATATGGGGGCTGGCCATTTTCCTCAGCCGACAGCAGCCCCTTGGCTGAGCCCACCAGTGGGGTTTCATGGTGGGCCACATGGGGTTTCATGGGCCACATGGGGGTATAGGGTCAGCGCCTTGGCCAGTGTCTAGCATATCGCCAGCATCTGGGGGCCCTTTTGGGTTCCCATATGGGGCAGGGCTGGTACCCCAGCCCTCCCCCATGTCTATGGTGCATGGAGCAGGGTATGGGGAGTGTCCTAGAACTTCTTATGGTGATGTGGCCTTGCCACTTGGGGGGGGGCGCATTTGGCATTTGGCTGTAAAAGAAAAGATATGGCAGGGGGAGTTTGTGGACATTTTCAGTTTGTTGCATACTGAGCCAGAGCCCACCCCCCTCTGTGCTGAACCTGTATGGGATCAGGAGTTAGTGAAAAGGAGGAAAATAGACAAGAATTTCACTAACTGGCTGTATGGATTTTCCATCTATGCAGCTGTACTGATTCAGATACACCTGGCCAAGGGTGCATTGTTTAAATATCAGGATGTCATAGATAGAGCATTTAGGGAGTATGCTGGTCTGGCTTGCATGGCATATGATAACCATTTTACACTGCATGCAGCTGATGATCCCACCCTAGGTTGGCAGATTCTGCAATGGAAGCTATGGGTGCAGATTATGGTCCTGTCAAGGGCCATTGGGGGTGATAGGGCCGATAGTGGCCATATTATTGCTCAAAATGGGTCTGCTCAGGGGGCATCCGCAGCGGGAGGGCAGGGGGTTCAACCCCCCTGTTCCTGCTATGAGTTTAATGCGGCAGGAAAGTGCGCAAACGCCAATTGCAGCTTTGCGCATGTGGGCACCCTCTGCAGGGGAAAGCATTCAGTGTCCACCTGCTCCAAGTTGACATGGTACAGGCAGCCACTGTGGTCTCAGAAAGGGCAGGACAAGAAAGGGTGTCCGAACCCTCCTTCAGGAAAGGGGTCCCCCCCCCGATTAAGTTGGAGGCTCTGAAAATGCTGCTCTCTGACTACCCGAGTAAGGAGGTGGTGAAGTTTTTAGGTGAAGGTTTTGAGTTTGGGTTTAGGATCCCTGCATCCCCTCCTTATCGGCCTACATGGGCAAACAATTTACTTTCGGTGAGAGGGAAGAGGAGGAGGTGAGGACAAAGTTGTTGAAGGAAGTTAGGGCTGGCTGGGTGGCAAGCCCTTTTCTTAACCCGCCCGTTGTTAACTTGCAGGTGTCTCCTTTGGGGGTGGTTCCTAAGAAGACCCCAGGCAGTTTCGTCTCATTCAGCACCTGTCCTTCCCTCCTGGAGAGTCTGTCCAGATACCGCATGAGCTTTATTCGGTGCAGTATTCGTCCCTGGATGATGCTATGGCTGTTTTACATCACTGTGGCTCTGGGGCGCTCATGGCTAAAGCGGATATCGAATCTGCTTTTCGCCTGTTCCCCAATCATCCATCTGATTTTTGTTTGTTGGGCTTCCAGTTTGAGGGAAGGTGTTGACCATTGTTTACCTTTGGGCCTGGCTTTTTCTTGTTTTGCTTTTGAATCCTTCAGCACCATGCTAGAATGGGCCTTGAGGCGCAGATGTGGCTTGTTGAGCACTGTTCACTACTTGGACAACTTTCTATTTGTGGGTCGGGCAGGTTCTGACCAGTGCCAGGTGCTTTTGGATGTGTTTTCGTCACTATGCTTGGAGTTAGGGGTACCACAGCCCATGATAAGACAGAGGGCCCCAGTACTGTGCTTATGTTTCTAGGGGTCGAGTTGGATTCAGAGGCAGCCTCTAGTAGGCTCCCTGAGGACAAGCTCGTTAAGTTGAGGGACCTCCTGAGGGCAGGTATTCAGGCAGATAGGTTGACTTTGTGGGAGCTCCAGGTTTTGGTGGGCCACTTAAATTTCGCCTGTAGTGTAGTAGCACCAGGGCAGGCCTTTTTGAGGCTTCTGTGTGATGCCATGGCCAAATTGAGGCTACCACACCACAGGCTCAAGGTTTCCTGAGACATGCGCAATGATATGCGTATGTGGTTAAGTTTCCTTGAAGGCTTTAAAGGTGTCTCTTTTTGGCGATCATCTTTGTTAGTAGAGGCTGAGTTGCAGGTCCATTCGGACGCTGCAGTCAGCCTCGGTTTTGGTGTATACTTCAGAGGACGCTGCTGTGCTGGGCGGTGGCTGGCTTCATGGGTGCGGGAAGGTATAACATCCGACCTGACCTTTTTGGAATTATTTCCGATTGTGGTGGCGGTCCACATCTGGGCGGAGGAGTTTAGAAACTCCACTGTGCTTTTCTGGTGTGACAACCAGGCAGTGGTCATGATTGTCAACCAGCAAACATCACGTTCCCAGAGGGTCATGAGGCTAGTTCGGGTTTTTGTGTTGCAATGCCTGAGGATAAACACGCTATTTCGGGCCAGGCACATCCCAGGGCGGGACAACAACATTGCTGATGCTCTCTCTCTCTTTCAGGAGGGGCGTTTCCGGCAACTGGCTCCGGCTGCTCGACGTCATCCCAACCTCATGCCCCGATGGCTCTGGAGCCTTGAGTCAACAGAGCACAGGGGGCTATCTGGGCCTCTCTAGCACCTTCGTCCAGGTCAAGTTATGCTAAAAAGTTCAGGGAGTTTTACAGGTTTAGGCTCAGGAGAGGGCTTCCACTCTTATGGCCTATCCTGATGGGGCAACTCACACAGTTTATTTTGCACCTACATGAGACAGGGATGGCTGCCCGCTCCATTTCAGTTTACCTGGCTGCGCTGGCCTTTTGTTCAGGGGTGGTGGGTGTGCCGGATTTCTGTGGCAACTTTAGGCTGCAGAAAATGATGGAGGGTTTTCGGAGAGCTTGCCCTCCGCAAGCCCTCCGCTTCCCGATCAATGGCGGTGAATTAATTAGTTGTTAAAAAGGGTTTGTGATTGCTTTACGTGTTTATGTACCTCCCGTTTTGAGGTCCAGTTATTTCATACTATTGTGGTAGTACTGTTTTTCAGAGCTTTTCGCCCTGGCGAGGCTCTTTCAGTTAGCAGGTTCGATTGGTCGGAAGGCCTCTCCAATGTTTCCTTTAATGCTGGGGGCGTGGCTATTAGATTGCGCAGGTCCAAAACGGACCAGCGTCAAAGGGATCCAATTGGAGTGGGCGGCCTGTCCTGACATTTGCCCTGTTTGGGCTTTAGAGGTATATGTACAGTGCATTGGGGGGAAGGCCCGTTGTTTAGACATGAAGATGGGTCTCCCCTGATGCTGTACCAGTTCAGGGCGGTGTTCGCGCATAGTTTGGAAGTGCTTGGGATTACACACGGTACCTATGGGCTTCACTTTTTTTCGCATCAGGGCCGCCACCATGGCAGCTGGGTTGGGTTTGCCTCCCGCTGTCATCAGACGGATTAGCAGGTGGCGGTTGGAAGCCTATAGGTATTATGTTCAGAATTGATATCCTTTGGTTGCTTGGCTTTTGCCAGCAGGCGGTGGGACACCGTAGTTTTCCTGGCTCAGGCCAGTGAGGCAGAGGGACACCATGGTTGGGGTGTTTTTGATGCCTTTCAGTTGGTTTGGGGTCACATTTCACATTCCCCGTGGTTGTGGGGCACCTGTTGGGTTTTCTCACTCTTGTTTCTTTTATTGGCAGGTGGTCAGACGCTCCCTCTTCAGGTCCTGGTATGCGGGCACTCCATCATCTTCTGGGCGAAGAAGAGGGCCGTGTCCACCCACTGGCTTTGGCACCCAGCTTGGGCTAGGCGGTAGCGCCCATGTGGGCTAGTTGGCCAGGAGAGGCATGCAGTGGGGCCAGCTTTTGCCAATGCTGTTCAAGTATTTGCAATCTAACCCCCCCCCTCAGTATTATTGTTGCATATGGGGGAAACGACCTGGGGCAGAGGACATCATTGTCCTTGAGGCTCCAAGTCCACAAGGATCTACTCATCATTAGGTCCTGGATCCCAGAAATTGTTTTTCTGTGGTCCAACATGTTGCCAAGGCGGGTCTGGAGAACAGTAAGGAATGTGAAGAAGATAGAAGTCACCCGGAAGAAACTGAATTTGTACCTGGGGGGGGGTTCATTGTGGTGATTGGGGGGGGCAATCACCTCTCATCCCAGGATTAAATTTGATTGTCCTAGCTTATATTGCAGAGATGGGGTTCATTTGTCAGCCATGGGTGCTGACATTTTCTTGTTTGATCTGCAACAGGGTGTTCTGCAGGTTTTGTCCTGGTGGGGTGACAGGGACAAGCGCTAGGCTGTCCTGTCAAGTGGCAGGTGTCATGCAGGGGGGTAGGTAGTTAACAGCTTGGTGTCCATCGGAGGCTTGCAAGGGCAGGCTGGTGGAGCTGGAACCCTCAGATTTTCTTGCCCGGCTTGATGAGGGGAATGGCTAAACCTCCTGTTCAGAAGAGGCGGGGGCTCCCTTTGTGCAGGGAGGCCTCGTCATCCTGCACCCTCAGCTCCCCTCATTTGGGGGGTGGTCTATGACAGGTTGACTGGGCTTTGGTCTGGTTGGCTTGGAGGCAGATGGCACGCCCATTACCTAACAGGTGAGGCGGATGTGCAGGCCACCTCAGCTGCAGTCAAATCCGCACGGCTATCTTGGGTGAAGTTGTTCCTGTTGCAGATTTAGTTGTATTCAATAAAGCAGCTCTTTATTCCAACACGGCTGTGTCTCGTGTCATTATTGGGTGATGCGTGGTAATGCCTTTGTGAGCAAAAAGGGCAAAAAGGTACCCTTGTAAACAGCTAGCTTGCAAATCCTATAGGAATCTTCCTCAGGCTGGATTGTAAACAAAAGGAGGGGGAAGAGTGGGGACATGTTGTAGATGCCCATCGATCCACAGCCATGGTTCCCAAACTATGGGTCCGTGGCCTACCAGTGGGTTGCAACCCACTTTTTGCAAAACCAACAGGGTAGATTAGTATGGGCATCTAGGGTTAAACAACCTGATACATGGGTGGAGCACTGCTGTCTAATCACCATTATAGCCACAGAGGCTCAGTGGCTGGTAAAGTGGATCTTTTTTTTCAGTGGGTCCTGGCGCATCTCACTTGCATTGGCCCAAGGCTGTTGCAAATGTGCTGTAAGTCATGTCTGCGACAGCACAAAAGGTGCTGGGCCAGCGTGGGAACTCACGCTGACCCACCATGCCATGAAGTTATCCAGGTAAGCCAGCCTTGTAATTAATATTAATGTATATTAATGTAACATGAGCTCCATTTTTTTTGTCGCTGGCAGTGATGACAGCCCTAAACATTAAAATATGCCCTAGGATAAATTTTTCGCCTCCTGCTTAATCTGATGCTTATTTTGTCCAAGGCCCTCTGAAAAATGTTTCAAAGGCAGCACCTGAGCATTCTTGATGATAACGTCATTGCCCCTGCTGTAGGAGAAGCCCCAGCGCTCCACTTTCTCTTAACTAGAATCCTGTGTTTTAAGTGCTAACACTGAAATCTTACCTAATTCAAAAGATAAGGCAAAATTGTAGGTACCTTCTTAGACAAAGCATCTGAAGGTTTAAGGGTGCAATCCTAAGCAATTTACCAGCGCCAAGGTAAGGGTAATGCAGCTCTGCTGTAAGGGAACAAATATTCCCTTACCTTGAGGAGGCCTCCATGAAATCCACAACTGCTATTCCTCTGCAGGATGCAGCACATGCCCCATTGGCCCAGCTATGTCAGTACTGAAAAGATGGTTAGGATTGTGCACTAAGGAAGCCAAAGTGGCTATTGAAAAGCCTCTGGAAGATCAACACATCCCTAACATTTCATTCACCATACGTTTCAGGGCAAACATAATTTGAATGCAGAGACATCGATTCATAACAAGAACCTGGAAAATCACATGAAAGTGCTCAGTGTTGGATTACACACTGCCTTTATGTTCCCTATCATTCACAGAACATCTTTTTACAACATGGATACTCTGCACTGGGAAAACCTCTGTTTCATGACCCCTATGAAAAGGAACCCACCACCACATGTTTTTTGCTTGCCCGAAACTTTGAATCATACTTTTATTATAACTCTCCAGAAATACCATATGATGTATTAATATAGAACTGTCCAAACTTTATTATGAACGTTTCTGCAAAAGCACCTTCTTCCAGCATACAAACGCTTCACCTCCATAAACAATCCATCATCATAAGACACATTCGTTACAGTTTCCAGCTAATGTTATTCAAAGGTTATTGACTTTAAAGAGAAAGCCATGACTTTAATCAATATATATTTACACTGCTGCCAAAAACAGAATTGGAGATGGAGAAGAACCGTTCATCTTATGGAGCAAGTACAATTGTGGAAAAGATGCAGTACAACTGCACACAGCGGGTTAAATTAAAGGGGAAACCTTTACCGTTAAAATAATGGAATATTCCAATCTATTAACAAAACAGACAGTTTTCTGCCACAGCTGTGCTAGGCACAGGGGATGAATTCTAATTGCCGGAAAATACACAAAACAACTAAGGAATAACCAACTCGCCAGACCTAAGATGAACTTGTTCCCAACTATTCTCTCAAAATGCTCCTGCAATTTCTTCCAAGTTATTCATCTGCTATATTCTGAAAATTTATGTTTACTGAATATTCAGCATATTTGATGTCATTATTCAATATTTGACGCTCTCCTGCAACAGTATTTTGTGTTTGACAATTGAGAGCTTATGAGATGCCTACCGAACTAAAAATAATAATAATTACACAAGTGGCCAAAAAAGCTGTTGAATTACAAACTTTGAAGGGGAAATATCCCACTCAAATAGCAGCAACTCAGTCTGGGAGTTGTTTTTCCATTCCAGTACTCCAGCATTACAGGGATCCTATAATGGTGCTGGACGGATGCGCCCATGTCTGCGATGTGCCCATGTTTGCACTGAGAAAGAGGGAGCTGGTCTGGCGCAGGGAGCTCTGCCAGCCCAGGCATGCTGCACTGCCAGGCAGTTAAGCCTCCCCACTCTGGTCCAAGTTTGGCCAGTGCCCTCCTTGGTGAGGATGAGGAAGGGAGAACAGATGGGCAGGCCAGCCTTGGGAGGAGGGTGGAGTGCAGATCCAGCTGTTAGGCACAGATCTGAGCAGCCTCATAGGGCTGCCTGGAGCTTACCCTGGGGTAAGGGGACAAATGTCTCCTTGCCCCTCAGTGAGCTCCAGCTGCTGTCTACCTTGCATGGGATGCAGTGCAGGCCAGCTGGCCTGCCTGCCCCAACACAGGTTAGGATTGGGCTCCCCAACTCTGATGAGAGGAAGTATCCGGGTTCAGAGGAGGGCAGTGATGGTGGTCAAAGGTCTCAAAAACAAGTCCTATGGTAGACATACACATACAGTAGACTTTATGATCCATATTGATCCTGGAAAATAAACAAGATATAATGTGTAAACTTTGTCTTTCATTACAGCAGTGTCAGAAAATGTGAGCGTTTTCAACCATCAACACAGAAAGGCAGCTAATGGAAAGGCAGTGAAAGGAAAGGTGATTTTACAATGCCAAAATGTTAGTCAATGAAAGTAGCAGCCTAATTATGGCACTTCTCCACTACTATTCGGCCATCAAGTGCCAGTGTGCTGAACAACATATAGAACTTTGGAGAACTGAAGTGTGGCTTCACATATTACCCAGAAGCACATGTAGGAGATGCCACAGTGATTTGTGAGTATATACACTTTCAGATCTTTTGCACAAGGTGAACTTTTGTATCCCTCACAAAAAGATTATATGGGCTGACAGTGTGATGGTGGCTCACAGCTCTCTCCAAAGGGAAGTGGCTCCCCCTTGCCATGAAACACAGAAGTACATATAAAGGATGCCCCCCCGCCCCGTCCACGGCATTTCCTCTTCGATCATATATAGGAAATGTGTCAAGGGGCACAAAGATTCAGCTTTGCTCCCCTGGCATATGCAACTTGTGCCTATACCACTAAATTGGTATTCAAACCAGGCAAGCAGCGCAGAGTGGCACAGCTTTTATGGGGAGAATTTCTTCTTGCGTGCAGTGGCCCTTGAGATGGGAACAGAGCAATGGAGCTGCTGAAGGAGAATTACCATCATAAAGACCTTGCGGCTCAAGCAGCAGCAGCAGGCCAAGGCCAAGCTGAACCGATGCCCAAAGCAGCACTCAAATTCCACCCCCTTTTTTGCACACACATCAGTGCACGCGTGCATGCTCCTCCCCCAGTATGACCTCTTTTGCTGCCTGTTGCTTCTTCAAAGCCGGCTGCACGAGGAGGGTCCTGGGCATCAAATCTCTTCCTACAGTAACCCTCTTCTAAACCGCTCTCCCCAAAGGCCAGAGAAGCTTCTACCTCCTCTTCCAGCTCTACCACTCTGATCTCTGGCAGCAGTTCTGGAGGAGAAGCTAAGTCACGCTCATCTTCTCACTCATGTTCCAAAGAGAGCAAGCAGAGAGAGGACAAGGCAGTGCCAGGGTGGTGCAGCAGGCAGGCAGCAGGCTGGGGGAGATGGGCTGGCGCAGGGTGTGGGGTTTCCCCCATCAGCCTGCCAGTTTTCCCTATACTAGTACATACAGTACTTCACAGCAGCCACTGCACCCAGCCGCATGGATGTGCCAGCCCTGCTGCTGCCTGTTCACATACAGGCACATACAACGCTCAGTGTCCAGAAGTGGGAGAAAATGGTGGTAACGAAATAAAAACACGTCATACTGCTTTCTGCAATTCTAACTTTGGAAAACACTGAAATCTGCTAAAAAATAAATAAATCTATTTTCTCCCACTCTATCAATGACTCATTATTCAGTGACTTAACTCGATTGGTGAACACCTCCATTGTGACTGAAGAAACACTCAGTGAAACGCAAGCGTCTGTGCGTTTGACCAGTCAGGATTCCTTTTTGCCTGTGTAAAGGACTACTTGATGTTACAGTTCACACTTGTTCTTTTCCCAGCTGCCACAATCTAAGGTGTTTTTTTATACTCCTTCAACAGCTAAAAGCAATTTGGAGTTTCCTTGAAGCAAGGCCTTTTCGGTGGTGTCTTCCCTGTGGAACAACACTCTCTGCCCCAGAAACCTTGCTGCCTCAGAGCTTTGAATTAACACTCTAAAATCATGCTTTTCTTCCTCCAGGGTGCTACCTTCTGAACCTGGTGTTTTCAGCTATCTATCTATCTATATAAAAATGGACGTGTGTATGTGTGTGTGTATGTGTGTGTGTATGTATGCGGGTATGTATGTATGTTATTTATAGACGTCTCCGTGCCTTGACCCACAGCCATGAAACTTGGCACATACGTACCTTGCAGCCTGGAAGGAATCACTGCGGGGGTCAGACCCCCCTAGCGCCCCTAGGGGTGGGGGTACGCAGGGGTCTTTGCGTGAACATCGTCGGAAACGTCCAAAATCGGCATCGAATCTGTAGTTTTCGGGGTCGCCGAGATGAGTGGCGACCCTCCCGATGCCATTGGAGTCCGGGTTCAGCCCCCCCCGACGTGGGGGGCAAAAAGGGGTGCGAAACACAGCGTCCACCATGCCCTGCTGGAACGCCTGGACCGATTGGCACGAAACTCGGCATGCGGAAGCCTAGCAGCCTTGCCGCAAATACTGCGGGGGTCGGGCCCCCCTAGCGCCCCCGGGGGTGGGGGTCCGAGGGGGTCCCCACATGAAAACGGTCAAAAACGGCCAAGCTGGGAGTCAAACCCACAGTTTTCGGGGTCGCCGAGATGAGTGGTGACGCTCCCGGCGCAGTTGACATCTCGGTTTGCCCCCCCTACGTGGGGGGCAAGAAGGGGTGCAAAACACAGCGTCCGCCATGCCCTGCTGGAACGCCTGGACCGATTGGCGCCAAACCCGGCATGCGGAAGCCTAGCACCCTGGCCACAAACACTGCGGGGTTCGGGCCCCCCTAGCGCCCCCGGGGGTGGGGGTACATGGGGGGCCCCACTTGAAAACGGTCGAACATGGCCAATATCGGTGTCAAATCCATAGTTTCCGGGGTCGCCGGGACGAGTGGCGACGCTCCTGACGCTGTGCGAGTTCTGGTTCACCCCCCCTCGCTGTGGGGGGCAGGAAGGGGTGCAAGACACAACAGCTGCCGTGCCCTGCTGGAACGCCTGGACCGAGCGACACGAAACTTGGCACGCATACACCTTGTGGCCTGGCCACAAACACTGCGGGGGTCGGGGGCCCTAGCACCCCCAGGGGGGTTCGTGGGGGTCCCCGCGCAAAAATGGTCGAAAATGGCCAAAATCGGTGTCAAATCCATAGTTTCCGGGGTCGCCGGGATGAGTGGCAACGGTCCTGATGCTGTGCGACTTCAGGTTCACCCCCCTTCGGCGTGGCGGGCAGGAAGGGGTGCGAGACACAACATCCGCCATGCCCTCCTGGAACGCCTGGACCAACCGACACGAAACCTGGCACATGTACACCTTGTGGCCTGATGACAAACACTGCGGGGGTTAGACCCCCGTAGCACCCCCGGGGGTGGGGGTGCGCGGGGGGCCCAAGTGAACATGGTCGAAAACGGCCAAAATCGGCGTCGCATCCATAGTTTCCGGGGTTGCTGGAGCGAGCGGCAATGCTCCTGACACCGTCGGAGTCCGGGTTCGCCCCCCCTCAGCATGGAGTGCGGGAAGGGGTGCAAGACACTATATCTGCCATGCCCTCCTGGAGCGCCTGGAGCGATGTGCACCAGACTCGCCATGCGCGTGCCTTCCAGCCTGGCAACAGACACTCTGGGGGTCAGGCCTCCCTAGCGCCCCCGGGGGTGGGGGTGCGCTGGGGTGCGCGGGGGCCCCAGGTGAAAATGGTCAAGAACGGCCAAAATTGGGAGATGGGTCAGGGATGGGTCAGGGATGGGAGATATAAACGCCCGGGCAACGCTGGGTAACAAAAAGCTAGTGTCTTAATATAATTGAATGATTTATTTTTCAGGTGAATTCCTTGTTACTTTTTATGCTGCTATTTTAAATTATAATCTGATAAAAGCATCTTTGGAGCTGAATTGGCAGGAAAATGCTAACTTGCATGTGTAAATCAACCTGTTAAGCCAGAGGTTCTCAAACCTTTTAGCGCCGAGACCCACTTTTTTAGAATGAAAATCTGTCTGAGACCCACTGGAAATGATGTCATGGTCAGAAGTGCCATCATCGTGAATGCAGCAATCAATTGGGTTATTTCTCAGCCATTTTCCAATAGCCAAGTGAATCAGAACGAAAAAGGTCTATGTACAACCTTGATGCAAACAAAACAACCACACAGCCCTCCCCGCTTCCAGCATCCCATCTTCCCATATTTTCAATATGGTTGCCCAAGGTGCTTCGCAAGCCACCTGAAATCAGCTCACTACCCACAGGTGGGTCCTGACCCACAGTTTGGGAACCACTGTGTTAAGCAATAAACATGCATGTTTGACCTTGCTTATCACCAGATGTGTGCATGTACTACCTGAAACTTTGGGTTCCCCTCTCCCCACAGAGTCTGACTAGTTAACCAAGCCAGTATGATCAATGGAGCAGTGCTCTAAAATTTATCATTACCAGCAGCGACTCAGTCTGGGGGCACAATTCTAACCTGGAATTAGGCCGGCACAGTTAGGCCAGCAAAGTTTGGCTGGCATAAGGGCCACCGTAAAGCATGTTTAGACCACTCTTGGAGTCAGGGAAGATGGCTCACATCTGTGTGCTGGCCTCTCTGACTCAGAGAGCAGTCCAAACACACTTTATGGTGTCCCTTGAGCCAGCCAAACTTTGCTGGCCTAACTGTGCCAGCCTAATTCCAGGTTAGGATTGTGCCCTGGGAGTTATTTTTCCATTCCAGTATCCCTGCATAACATGGGGTAATGACTATATTCTCCTCCAACAGATGTGATGTCACAACCTCTTGCTTTCTTCCAAGCTCCATTCACTGGCAGCAGCAAGCGTGTTAGGTACAAAGCAACATTATGTTCCACTGCTGCATTTCTTCCCACCTAATTCACAGCTGCAGAAAATCTAAACAACCTGCTGGAGCAATTTACAAAATTGATGAAAATGATTAGGCAAACATTCTTACGCATGACACTTGCAATCCTGGTGAATGAATGAACCAATTTGTTCCTGGCACAGTGCACTTGCTTAGCACCCGGAGACTTCATGCTACATCATTTTCTGAGGCCATGTTTCAATCAGGTGGCAAACTGTTTCATGCCAGATAAAAGCCATATGCAGCTATTCACACCAACTTTCTACAAACATTTGGAGGAAGTCAACATGCCTTGTTTGAACGTTCCATCTTTTCTGAACAGGTTCCCTCGGATTGAAAACTCCCAGCTCAGATGCAACTTGCCAGAAATCAAGGAGCTCTGGTCAATTTGGTCAACTTGTATACATAGAAGTCATACAAATGAAAATAAATTCACTATGGAAATGGTCACAGCAAGCTTAATCTGCATGCGGTTCTGTTCATATTGAGCTTTCTCCAGGTGATTCCTACAGATAGGAAGGTTCCCAGGGAAGAAAAAGCAGCCATTTTGTATTGAGGAACCCATTGATCAAGTGATGATGTGATCTGATCAAGAGCACATGTGTGAATTCACTGGCTTACCAAATGTTTACACTCATGTCCTGAAATGCTATGTCCTCAAGTATTCTAAAGGGAGAGATAAAACAAATTGCTTGCCCTGCTGGAAATGTCAGTATGACTACAGGCGTCACATCTCACTAGCCATAGTTTGGAGCTATAGCAGATTTATTAGGAAGAATTTAGAAAAGGCCACAAAATGGCTTCTCTTTCTCCTGTTCTCTGGCTAGTTCTTTGCTTGGTCTTGAGTTAAGAGTTTAGGCTGGCTCACCACCATATACCGAACTTTCATATCACATAACGTCAGCTCCAAACACACACCCATCCTAACTAATCTTTCCAGCACTCATGCGGCTGCAATGCATCTCCAAAGGGAACAAACCTTGAGGAGGCCTCCTTGACTACCACTCTACCACAGAATACAGCAGGCACCCTGTTGGCACAGCTGCATTGGTGCTGGAAAGTTGGTAGGTAGTCCAATCCTAAACAGCAGCAACATAATAAGGCCAACATAGCAGGGCCATATTCTAAGCCCAGCAGGAGGCAGCAGCAGCTCAGCGCAGGGCAAGCGGAGGTTTTCCCCTTGCACCTGGGTAAGGCCCAGTCAGCCCTATGGAGCTGCTCGGATGTGCACCTGCTGTTTTGCAGGCGCAGGTCAACGTGCACAGCAGCGGCCTGAATTGGGGCCACCCTGACCGGGGACGGGGTTTAGGATGTGGCATTACGTCTGTCATACGTCACCCCCCCCAATCACCACCCACTGCACCACCCAGTTACACCCCCAGCACGCCTCTGGAATGCCCCTGGTGAGGTCCTGCACCGACTGAGTACCACTTATGCTCGACCAGCGCTGCAGACAAGCACAGCAGCACCCGTGCACCAACACTGCTGCTTGCGCCAGTCTGGGGCCCGACGTGCCAGCACACATGCGTTTGATGGCACATTTGTGACAGCGCGGGACCGGCACAAGAACGTAGCGCTGGCACAACAAGGGTATAGGATTGCACTCTAAGACTGGGCTCTCAATTACTGTTCAGTAGAGGTTGCTCAGAACTTCATATTATGGTCAGCTCGGCTGAGGTGTCAAGTGATGAGAATGCATGTGTGAATCAGACACCCCTTCTTCTAGTTCAGTGTCTTGAACACATAGCTCCTTGGATCACGTCTACGTGTGTTTGGGGATTGTTTGGAGATGAAATTTACAGTATGGAGTACAAATATACCGTAAGGCTGGAGCACAGAAAAGAAAAAAAGAGGGAGGGAAGGTCAGGCAAGTTTATTTAATCTGGGCTTTGTTTCACAATTATCACATAGTAATGAGGGAGATGGTGAAAGCCAGTCCTTGGATGTTTGTGCATTATTAGAAGAAAAAGCATTTTGCTTAGGTAGAAAAGAAACTTTGTAGCACTACTCAAAGTAAGGAAATGATCCCATTCTGTTAAACATTTTCATTTACTGTAGGGTTCAGTCTTGTTCATGCTAAGTTAAAATTGTCAATTTAAAAATTTGTTTAAAAATGTAATAGCATCTGGTTTGTAGGAAAATTTAGAAAGGAGGGATCCAACAAGGCATCTTGCCCCAGGCCCAGTGCCTGCCCTCAGCAGCCCTGATTTGAGGAAGTGAAGGAAAAGGAGTCTTGTCTCTGGAGATCTGTGGGTGGCTGAGATATGTGCAAGTACTCTGTCAACGTCCCACCCCCTGTATCATATGGGCTACATAGCTAATGGCCAGGCTTTTGGTAGACAGACCTGTCTGTTCTCCAGTCAGGGCCATAGGAATACATCCATGTTCAGCACATGAGATGCAAATGTTTAATCTTCTGGCCAGTCTTAATGGCTATTCTGTCCAGCTTATGTTGTGTGAATACCCTGGTGTATAGGTGTGGCAGAAGAGAAGGGGAATCCTACTTCCCACAAATTAAGTGAAAGGCTCTCACTTTCGAAGTCATGATTTCATTATTTCTCCAGTCACTCTTTCAAACAGCACAGCCCTTTATTGTCTCTGTGTAAATGCTTCTCATTCTCCTTATTAGCAATTAGCTCTCAAGCACATGTTCCATCTCAAGCCTTACTCAGCCTCACTCGAGCTGACAGTTCAGCAGAACAAAGGGCTGCCTCCGTCAAGACTGCTCTGCAGTTGCAGAATCAGAAGGATTAGTGAGCCTGCCACACATAACAGAATAATTAAACAGATTTTTGAGTATCGGAGAGAGGTTTCCAATTGGCAGCAAACCTAACATACAGAAGTCATTAAGGCAAATTTGATTAAAATTCAAAGAAAAATTTGCTTTCTGCATTCTGTCAGAATGTGCACATAAAACTATCCAGGGAAGATGAGGAGAGGACATCTCTAACTGGCTTGGTGTCCTTTTCATCCAGTTGCAAAACTAGCTTGATTATGTCTTTGGCTGCCAAACCAAAGATTCAGATAAAGATATTCCGGTTTAAAAAGAGGAGGATTAGAAATCAGCAGTTTCTGTGAGTGGGATTATTATTCATAGAAATGCCATGCACTATCTGAGGATGAAAGCCTGCCTGCTTGCTTGCTTTTAGAAAAAGCACACACCTCCGCCCCCCCTCCCCAATGGAAGCAATTTATCACTGGAAAGAGGACAGGTTCCTATGGTGATTGAGCAGGAAGAGTCGCAAGCCTAATCCCGCCTTCTACTTTTACTAGTGAGACATTGGCATGAGAGAAACGTAGAGCAGCTATTTCAACCTTTTTCATCTTGCGGCACACGAACAAGGCACTAAAATTGTCAAGGCACACTATCAATTTTTTTTTTTTATAATTGACAAGGTGTCCAGAGGGTATCTATGCTGCTGGTGGCAGGATCACATCTCCCAGTGGCCCTACTAATAGATGCCATTCCCCAAACTATCGCGGCCCACCTGCTGCACACCAATGTGTCATGGCACACTGGTTGAAAATGGCTGACTTAGAGGGAAATGATTGAATAATGATAGATGGTCCAAATAAAGGTATGCTTTCTCTAATATATACCATAAGAGAAGCATGGAAATTATGTTCATGAAAGATATGATAAAAGGGTGGGCAGTTGTAAATCCCTTTCATGGATCACTGCCTTGTCGTGGCGAAGGGGCTT
>JAJKFI010000004.1:36890364-36927104 GCA_029204185.1 Lerista edwardsae | reverse complement strand
GTGATTGTGCTGCTGCAGTGACACACAGATTTGTAAAAGTATCTGAGCAGCAGCACAATCATGGAGATCATGCTGCTGCCCTCCCCCTCCCACACGCTAATGAAAGTGGAGCCTGATGCAGAGGGCAAAATGATACCCCCGGAAGTGACATCACAGTTGTATTTTCATGTTGTTGTGGCTATAGCTTTTCATAAAATGAAAATATTACACTCCAATTCGTTTATTGCATTCTTCATGAAATTCTGCATCAAATGACATATGACAGTATTATTCCTAAAAACTGCTATTTTAACAAACCACAATTTTTACATGACTGTTGTATTTTTTATTTTGGCCATAACGTTTGATAAAGATATTGCATTCCAGTTTGTTTTATTGCATTCTGCATGAAGTTCCACATCAAATGGATTTTACATATGTTACATTTATAACATGATTGGGCTACGGCTCTTGCTGAGGTGGATGGTCACTCCCCTAGTTTGGGTTCCTGTCGAGTCCCGCTATTGTTATTTGCAGACGATGCAGTTATTCTTTCCCGCACGCGGATAGGCCTTAAGCGCTTGATTTCTAAATCCCTAGAATATATAGCCCTAAATAAACTTCAACTCAATTTTGGGAAATCTAAAATCATGGTCTTCTCTAGATCCTGGAAACAGTACAGGTGGTGCTTTAATAACAATGTTTTAGAACAGGTCAAGTCCTTTAAATTTCTTGGTCTGACCTTTGCTTCAAATCTTTCATGGGCCAAACATCGGAACTTAGCCCGAGAAGCGGCCTTGCTTTCCTCTAGAGCCATCCTTCGTTTTTTTTATAATCAAGGAGGGGCTTTTGTTCCATTGGCCCTTAAGGTTTTTGGAGCTAAAAGCATTGCCCAACTTTTGTATGGTATACCCCTGTGGATTTCTTCATTCAACCAGTCAGTTGAACATATCCAGTCTGTCTTCTTAAGGAAGATCCTTGCGTTACCTAACTGCGTTTCTTACGCAGTCTTATGTTTAGAATCGGGCCAGCGTATGATAGTATAGAGACGCTGGCCTAGATTCGATCTTTCAAGTTTTGGCTTAGGTTATACTACTCTAACCTACAGGGTACGCTGATATTCCATCTTTTCTCGGACCCTTTTTTTTCTACCACAATATGGATTACTAAATTATCTCAGATTGGAATTAGTGTAGAAACCCTGGGCTCGGTCTCTAGCCCAGAAGCCTTTAGATTAATTAAAAGAAGACTACTGGATATTCACGATCAAAATCTGCTAGCCTCTGCTATAAAGTCTGTTCCCCTCTCTATTTGCAATTTCCAGTAACTGTGGGGCTTTGCCCTTCCTATTTATATATGTTGGATTGCCCTTTGGCTAGACGTGCTTATTCTCTAGCTCGTTGCAATGCTCTTCCTTCGGCAGTTCTTTGGGGTAGATTTGCTGGGATTCCATTGCAAGACCGTCTATGCCCCTGTGATTTGAGGACTATTGATACCTTGGAGCACCTAATTCTACACTGTCCTATTCATGCGGATATTAGAGAGAAGCATTTACAACCTATATTGCATTCTTGGGATTTGAAAGAGAACCCCCAGCTGCTGAAAACTTTATTCGCTTTGGGAGATAGGAAGGCCATAAAGCAAATGGCATTGTTTTTACAAAAAATAGTACAAGTCAATATGTCTCGTTTTAACCCTGCTCATTTCTAGTTTTTGCTAGGGGTTCCGATCATGTTTTGTATAATTTTGTTTTGTCTTTTATTTATGCCAATAAAGGTTTGTTGTTGTTGTTGTTGTTGTTGTTGTTGTTGTTGTTATAACATGATGGTATTATTCATACAAAGATTTTCACAATTTTGGCCACTAGTGTCAAGCTCAGCTTGTTGCTTGGTGTAATTGAACCTCCCTGCAGTTCTTTAGCTACACCCCTACCGCCCATGTAAAGACTTACAGGATTACCAAAGTCTGATTAGCACTGGGAATCACTGCCCTAGGGGCTGCTGCCTGATTTATAAATGCCAAGGGCTCTGGCTATAATGGTGATTGAGCGGCAGCACTCCCCACCCAGCCACCCACCCCCCCAAAGTGCCAGGTTGTTTAACCCTTGATTCAAATAGCCTAATCTGCCCTATGAGTTTTGCAAAAAAAAACACCCCAAAATTGGGTCATGCCCAACTGGTAAATCCAAGTTTGGGAATTCCCACAGTTTGGGAATTACTGCTATAAAGTATTCAGAGCTCCCAAAATCCAGCAAAGCAAAAAATAGGTTATTTTAACAAACCACTAAAGAATAGTTTGTAGTTTCAGCATTCATTTTTGCAGTTTGAAATCACAAGAATGCTTTGATCCCCAGTTTGTTTTCTGCACCCTTAAATTGAGATTAGTGACATATTGAATTATAGCTCTAGAGAGCAATAATATGTTTAATTAACACCCTATAGAAACAATCTGAATTGCTTTTTCATTCCTCAAGACCTAAGGCTGCTTCACAAAGCAGCAAAAGTGTGGACCTATAGCAGGAATTGCAGCCCATACATTTTAGAAAATATACATTTTTATATGTACACGTAAGACCTGTGCATGTTAGAAATGTTAAGTACAAAGAGGCCTTCCAGTTAAGCCATGGTTCCTTATTTTAATCGACCAATTATGGCTTCAGATTGCTATAATTCTCTTCTCAAATACTTTTCCTTCCCTTATACTTTCAACTGTCTCCAATATTCCAGACTGAAGGAAGCACATTTTTCTACATGTTTTATAGAAACAATATGTTTTATGCTTTATTCATATTCTCTAAATAATTTATGTTTACATTAAATAGTTATGTTCTTAATGCTTTTCATGTTTCAATTTTATTGACAGCAAATTGGTTTGCCCGTAGTATATTTTGGTAACACTGTATTCTGGATTTGGTTATAATTCTTCAGACGCTCTTCTTCCTCACCATAAGGCTTTTAAAATGTTATATTCCAATGCATTGTTTTCCACTTAGAACATCCTTGAAAACAGGAAGTAAAGCAATTTCATCTCCGTTTTGATACTCAAATAATTTAAACTAAGTCCCTCCTGGAAATTCATGTATGAAAATGTCCGTGTTAAACAACGGTGTACTTTTCTCAGTGGTGTACTTTTATTCCAATTCTATTCTTTTATTCCTATTCTATTTTATTCCTAGTGGTTCTATTAACAACAATTTTAGGCAATAGTGTTCCAAATATGAAAAAAGGGAATGACTGAAAAATCAGGGTGCAAACTATCATCTGAATTTCTTCAAAGATGCCTCTATGTAGCTGAGGAAGTTGTAGCATACAATACAGAAAGCACTTTCACAGGGGCCAGAGATGCTTGTCAAGATGGAAAGAATTTTCAGGAAAATTTGACTGTCTAACAGAGTGCCCTAGAAGCTCAGATGTACAAAAGTAAATCAAAACAGTGCCAAAATGAGCCGACAGATTATCTAAAACTGTTACAACATATACTTAAAACTATACTGTTTGGTTGGAAGAAAATTTGGGAGCAAAACCTTTAACCGCTGTCAGCAATTGGCAGGTAGCACCTCCAATCTGAAATATTTTGCAGGTAGAATATGACATTGAAATGGGGTCCTTATGTTAACTAGCCATTGGCTTGTGCTAACAATGATGTTGCACAATATATATAATAATGGACTAATCAGCAATAACCACCAACTTACTATATACCTTTTTTGTGGCTTGCCATGGCATAGTTTCATAATCAGAAGCAAACCTGTCAGCCTAACATTCCTTTGAACTCAGCTTGTCACCAACAATGTATGTAATGTAACTTCCCCATGTATATATTAACATTTTTCAAAGGCTGTGTAGCAAACATATACATATAAGAGTTCATAAGATTGTGTACATGATCATTTTTGTCCTTCTTTGGTATATCGTGACAAGAAGTGTGTCCTAACAAAATGGATCAGCTTGGTCTCTGTGAAAAATATACTAGCAAGGGTTGCTGTAAAGCACAATGCTCCCACGGCAATGTGACTGAATCTTGCCATCCAACCTTTATCACAGCACAGGAATACCTGCAAAGAAAACACACAAGCTAGTCTTTTCCATGTTAACGTTAACATTATGATGCAGTGGCAAAAGGAATACAATATTTCTATTTACACTAATACTTTTTCACTAATACTCTTCTTACCAAACTATATTTTTGCAAAGCTTCCCCTATAGCCATAGGATAGTCTCCAGTCCAAAAAGCATCCCCAGAGATAATGGCTCAAAATGACAATACTACATGATCTGGGAGAATGAAAATTCAGTTTGAAAGAGACCAAAAAACACTCACCTCTGAAATGCCAGTCGCCACTCCACTGATGACATAGACCACAATCAGCAAGGGTGAAATGAGCAGGCCCTTTAAAGGTCTGTAAGGGCTCTCTCCAAAATATCTGTAGATGTAGTGGATGCTGTGCGCTATTCGGATTCCCATGTTGAAACAGTTTGCAAGGATAAATCCTATGCTGCCTTTCCAATAGGTCAGGAAATAGGACATACACAAAAATATGAAGGACAAAGCTAACATGACAAAATTATACCTAAGAAGAAAATAACAGCGAAGGAAAAATGTTATAGTTTCAGTATGCATCCAGTACTAGTAAAAGACGTACAATTTACTGTCTAAGTTCGACAGTGGAGGAAAAGAGCAATTTTTGGATAGCTTGTGCAGGAAACCTATATCTGGGTATGTATGCGCCTGTCTCTCTGATTTTAAGGGACCATCAATATGTGTTAACCAGTCACACAATGAAACAATGACCATTATGGGAGAACAACATGAAATAAGCAGTAAAATAAATATAACATTTACAAATAAATATAACATTTACTACTACAGTTCAGCCTGTGTTAACCGCAGATTTAAAACCCGTGGATCCCAGCATCCATGGGTCTCCCCACAAACCTGCAGGGCAGGCCAAGCTGGACCCTACAGATGCGAGGGAAGCTGCGTTCCAAAGGGTGTTCTGAGTTATTGTAGGCTACCTCAGAATGCCAGATGCAGGGGATTGGCAACAGGATGCAGGCATCTTATTGTCTTGTGTGCTCCTTGAGGTATCTGGTGGGCCACTGTGAGTTACAGGAAGCTGGATTAGATGGGCCTTTGGCCTGATCCAGTAGGGTTCTTCTTATGTTCATATTAATTAGCTTAGGGTGGTATACATGGTTCCTTCCTTCCTTTTGTCTTCACAATAGCCCTGTGAAGGAGGGGAGCCTGAGAGTGACTGACCCAAGTGTGAACCTGGATCTTCCAAGTCAAATTCTCGAACTGCTACACCTCCTGGCTCTCTAACAGCACAGTCCTACACTAACAGGACAATCCTATGCATTTCTGCTCGAAAGTAAGCTTCACTGAGTTCAACTGCATGTATTCCCAGGCAAGTGTGTATAGGAATGCAGCTAACAGTGCTATCCTATACATGGTTTCTCAGAAACAAGTCCTACTATAGCAGGGGTCAGGGAACTTTTTTACCTTTTACCCCAAAATATATTTAGATATGCCGACGTTACCCCCTTGATGTTAACCCCCCCCCCCCGCCAGAACAAAAGAAAAAAATTACATATTGGAACCCATTGCTTTTTATTTGATTAATTAATGAGCTTAATTAATGCTATGTAAATATGGAGTTGTAAAGAGTTTGGGTACACCTGCAGACCTTGAGAGAATAGAATTCAACCCTTCTGGGTTACAACTAACTTACCTTTTTGACAACAGGTTTAGGTGCTTGGAAAAGGGGGCAGGGCATACTCCTATCTGTCCATTACCCCCAGGAATTTCATTTTTACCCCATTTGGGGTAATTTACCCCTGTTCCCTGACCACTGTACTATAGTCAGTAGGGCTTATTCCCATGTAAGTCTAAAGCTGCAATCTTATGCACCAACGGGTCTTAGGAAACATGCACATAATTGTGAAGCAAGTAATTGAATTATTTCAGAGGGCAGCAACTCTCACATGCCTATAATCACTCACAGCATATCTCAAATTCAAATTTCTCCTCTATCATTAGCTTACAGGTAAGCTATTAATACAGGTGGCTGTAGGCAACCTACTTGCATCATAATATGAGGTTGATAATACTGATCTATTTTACATCTATTTTACTTGCATGAATTACAACCCAATTCTATCCTCAGGGAATACCAGTATATCTCCATATAAGCCAATACAACAACAGCCCTGGCAGTGTAGCAGTCCAACTGCCAACTGAGGTGCCACAGGCATTGGTGCAACCTCTGAAAAATGCTACATCAATGTACCCGAGACATTGCTCAGATGCCACTGCAACACTGCATGCAGAAAAGCTAAAATAGGGAAGAGGCTGGGGTGCAAAATGGGAGGGATGAGGAGGAATTACACCATATCCTAACCCCTCCATTAGGCAACGGACATGCTAGAAAAACACTACAACAATGACAGAGCTGGCTTAGGTACGTAGGAGTAGCCCCATAAGGAACAATGGAGAAAAGAAAACCAGCAGAAAATGGCATCTCAATAGCACTGAGCAGTTATTGAGAGATGGCATGCCAACTGCTTTGAGCACTTAGGAAATGTGTTGCTGTAAATTCTGGGCCATACTTTCAGTGGTCCTTTTGCTCAAGTATAGGGGTTGTGCACAAGAAGTACAAAGCACAAGAATCTTATCCAAGCAGAAACCTGACATGGCTTTGTGCTACTGCAACACATTTCTCATGATGTCACACATTAAACTGTCAATAGCTCATTTTTTGTGACGCTCCTTATGCAATAGAATGCAGAACAGCACAAAATACAACCGTAGGAATACTTTCTCATCACAGAATTGAGTCAAATGGCCGTGACACTTTTGTTTGCAAATGGAGAGCTAATGAACATTTTTGAGAGCATCATGTATCAAAGAAATTACACATATGCCAACTAGAGCAGCTGGTCTTAAAATAACACTGATTATGCTGAATAGAAGTATTTGAGTCTGAAGTGATTGTCTGTCAATATTTATTTTTCTGCTCTGCAGACCATGGCTTATAAGTATATATTTGTGTCTCAATAATCAAAATATTTACAAATATTGTATTCCCCCCCCCAAACATACATTTAATGTATTGGAATGTTTTGCCATGGCACATACAAAACCCATATTTCCCAAAATTTCCTACAAGAGTTCATTTCTTGACTTGACTCACAATCATACTGTGGCTTCATACATAGCCACAGGAACTGTGCACTAATAAGTTATTCATGAAAATTCAACACTATGCCCTCAGATTTGGATGCTGCAAATGAGCACCGTCAAGGATGCTGTCTTCCACCAGAGGATATCTTTTGTTGGCTTTGTTGTTTCCTATTCCATCACATCTGACAAATTCACAACCTTAAAGCAAAGGTTTGACTAAAGGCAAATGAATATAATACAATGAAAATGCCTCTCTTTTAGGGTGCAATCCTAACCCACTTTCCAGCACTGACATAGCTGTGCCAATGGGGCATATGCTGCACACTGCAGTTGGGGGGCAGTCATGGAGGCCTCCTTAAGGTCAGGGAATGTTTGTTCCCTCAACTCAGAGCTGCATTGCCCTTACCTTGTTGCTGGAAAGTTGGTTAGGATTGCGCCCTTAATTGCATGGTGAGCTGGCTGACAGAGTACACTGCATTATCATAAATATGCAGTTCAAAACCTCAAAGCAGCATGGCAGTTTCACTGCTTTCAACAGTGGACAGTTTCTTGGAAGGCAAGTTAGGACCAGAATATTCATTTCAATCTATGTACCAGCTGCAGATACTGCAGCATAAACTGAGATTTGTGACAACATGCTTTGTTCATTAGAACTTCCAAAGTATTACAAGAGTGAAACAGGAGTACTGAAGAAGAGGCACATAAAGCCTATGAAAAAGGTTTCAGGATGTTACATATTTGCATAATGCGACACACCAAGGCTACAATGGAGTGTCATCCATCCCGGGCAGCTGGTGGTGTGCTAGCTGTGGGACTGGGTTCAGGTCACAGCTACAGCATTAGCTTACCAACCATGCCTCTATGCTGTCACTGGGACCACATGTCCAGTACTATGAGCTGTTCCTCCTTCTTCAGACACATGCTGCATTTTAAACGCTAATTTGCACATTGAAACGACTGCATTTTAACTAATCAAATCATTAGCATCACTGCAGGGAGTAAACATATGGAGGGAGGACATAGAGTGAACACATGGAGGGCACAAGGTCTGTCTAAGTACTTTGGGGCTGCTAGTGATAGAGGCCAATCATCCAGGGCCAGGAACAGTGGGTCAATTTTGCTCCCGCTTCGGCACAGTTCCCATGGGCAGCTCTTGAATGAATGGCAGCAGCTACATTTCCCATTGCTTTTATATACATTTCTAATATGCATAACTAAATTCTTAATACCATGCTACTCAATATCCACCAGGACTGGCACTTTTTTTTTTCCACTGAATTTTCTTTTTTTCCTGCAAGGAAACTTGCTTAGAATACACTTTTTATGCAATGCAAATATATTTTTAAAATAAATCCTATGTATGAAATTCTATTATCGAGACCCATAATCATAGGTGCATATAGTTACAATTCATTTTTAATCAGTTCTTTATTCCTATTGAGGTCTCTTGTACAACAATTTCAGAATGCATTATTTTAAATCTCATTTTCTATGACAACAAAGCATCCCAAGTTAGCAACACTAATCATAACCCCACCCTTCTTTAAACAAGAGCTGGAGAGTCTAGACAGAAAAGACAATTATCTATGAAGTGCAAGAAAGTGAGAGGAGGAGATGCATTCAATTTAGTCAGAAATACCTGTCAGAACTGCAATGTGTAAAAGGCAAAAGGGAATTAAAAATGAGCTTCATAGTAACAGTATTCTAATTATGATGGTGTATATATTATCAACAGACGGATGCACTAATTAGAACTCCTAATACTGAAACTTGTTAATGTGTACAGTGAAACCACTATCAGCAGTATTCTAAGCAAGAATGTGTGCATACAATTCCCTCACAGTGAACTGAGTTGCTTCATGCTGAAGGAGAAAAAATGTCCTGCCAGCATCGGCATCTATAAGCAACCATACATTTGCCAGAACTACAAACAGATTAACTAGAAAGAAGTTTGATCTTATCCAGCTTGGGTCTAGATGTGACCAAGTTTAACCCAATCCTTTGGTATATAAGTAACATTTGACCCCAAGGTATGTGATGGAATTGTATGAATTCAGTGTGGCCTGTTCACCCCTCATCCCCATTTCAGCCTCCTATGCCACCCAAAAAACCACACATAAGGGATGGGGGACCCTCCAGAAGACATATGATGCAGAATGGTCAGCATGACAACCCTGTGTAAGTGGAAGTGCTCCCATTTGCATTTCTGGAATCCAAATGACAGTATACAGTAACTGAGGGCCAATCCTATTGGGCATAATGTAGGCAGTATGCGCATATTGGCTGCATCACTGTTGCTCAAGGCGCGTAAAGCACCTCAAGTGCTGGCGGTCAGTCATTACCGCTGGTGCTGGGATGACGCCATGGCAATTCTGGCCTCACACAGCCCAGAAGGAGCATCACAAGCTGGCAAGTGGTGTGTCCACCAGCTGCCGGCGTTGCTTGCCTGCCCTGCAACTTTACTTTGGGGAAAGGAGACGAGCGTTACCTGCAGAGCCTCCTGTGGTTGCCTGGCTGCTGCGGGATGCAGCGGTAGCTGCCTGAGTGATTGGGCAGATCTAGATTGTGCTGTAATTCACACTCCAGGAGGCAGGCCAGCCCAGGGATGGAGTCTGGATGCGGCGATTAGGTGTGCTCAGACCTGTGCCTGCTATATAGTGGGCACAGATCCAAGTAGCTCATAGGGGCAGCTGGTGCCTACCTCAGAGCAAGGGGACGAATGTGCCCTTGCCACGTGGAGGCTCCAGCCTGCTCTTAAGCTGTGCACTGTACAGCACAGACCTGCCAGCCTGCCTGTTCCAGAGCATTTTAGGATTGTGCCCTGAACCTTAGTTACTTGTATGTCTACACCAGCGCCTATTGTGTGAACAAGCTTATATATGTGGATTGCTTCCCTGACAACTGGTGAACATCAGAGTTGAATCATAGCTCACAGGCTGAAGAGAACCCTACTGCACCAGTTCAGACATTAGTGTGTATTACTCACAAGCATGACGACATTTTATAGCCATGCCACCTTTATTATTCGGAGAAATGTATAAATTGAAACTCAATCATTTTCTTAATACAAAAATATAAATAACATTGAAAAAAATTCAAAACCCAAAACAGAGTTATATCTTTATTAGGACCAACTGAAATATATAACAATTGTGGACAAATAATTATTGCTTTGCATCAGAATTTTTGTGTTTGTTTTTTTTTGCATTTCAGATGATCCTAAAAACCCTCCTCTGAATTTCTTTGTCCGACTGGACCAACAGAGCTACCTGTGATTTTGTGTGTTTTGGTGATAACAAAGATAATAAATTGCAGCTTCATTTGTTATGACGTTTTAAACCCACCTGTCCACTTCTTCTTTACACATCGAAGCAAATGTAAAGCATTCTGTTACTCCATTAAGAGCAAGCAGCAAGACATAGAAACTATAGCAACGCAGGAGACTTGGACCTGAAAAAATTATTGCAACAAGGAGATTAATAAGTGAAACCCTTCATTATTGATTTTTGTACACTAAAGTAAATAGAAGTATTATTAGTAAAATTATAATGCCGCCGCCACCGGAAGTTGCAGCCTATGTTATTCAGAAAAATATTCCTTCTGATTCCTGAATACACGGTATAGTGCACTACCTCACTTTAGAGCTTTCCCCAGTATGATAAGCAGATGGTTAGCAATTCATATGTGGGTTAGAAGATAATGCTTGGGTCATAATAGGAAAAAACAGGATTTGTAAAAAATGTACAGTATGCCATGCTTAAAACTGAAATAAAGCCTGAAAAAACCCACTATGCTTACAAAATTAACTTCCAAAGGGATTACTGTTTTATACTTTGGGCTGAACAGTTACCAGTAATCCCACTTTTCAGCCTGAGAGAGCCACAGAGAAAACTTTATGGTAAAAAATAAGAAGACTATTCAGCACCAAAGGCCATCAAAGACCTATCATAAGCCAGATGGCTGTAGCTAATCTGCGTATAATTAACAGAATTTATACACTATTTTCATGAGCGTGGCAGATGCCAAAGTACGGCTGATCGACACATTGTACTTATTCAGAAATTAATCTCAAATGAAAATAAGGAGTCAGTCCTTAACAAAATCTTGATAAATGGATCCAAAACATATGATGCTGCCTTATATTGATTCAGATAAATGATCCTCTAGCTTAGTACTGCCTGCTTCAACTGGCTGGGGAGCTCCAGAGTTTTAGGCAAAGCTCTTCCCCAACCTAACTCCATGCAATTCTTTAAGGGAAGATATTCGGAACAGACTTGGGCTCTTTGGATACAAAATATGTGCTTTGCCACTGGGCTTTAGTTACTTCACTTAAAAAACATGAAAGCTGAGGAGGCACAGTGCACAGGGTTCATCTGCCATCTTCCTAAAGTCTGATCAATTAGCATATTTGCCATGACTTTTTCAGATTCTGTACGCAACTATAAGCAACTAGAACGTGTAGGGATTTTCTCTCTCCCCCCCCCATGAAAGCTAGAATCTCTTTAGACAATGACTGCAGGAAATAGGCAAATGCCCTTGGACATCTGCACATAATGCTCGGTTATAATTTGGAGTGTCAGATGATAGGAGTGAGACAACAGGTAATCCTCTCTTGAAATATGAGGTTACCATACCATTAACACAACACAACACAACACAACCCAAGCCCAAAAGTATACCATGGACTAAAGTCATACATAGAACATAGTTTATAGGGATTAAACATTAATTCAATATTAATTCCTACATTAATGCAACATTAAAATGGCAACACTGATGCCTTGGGTCTAATTAAATGTCATACCTACCACCAAAAATGCTGCACATGGGAGAGGCTGTTCCCACTTGTAAGCAAAAGTGGGTTTTGGAGAGTAGAGATGCCCAAGGTTTACCAAAAAAGAAGAAAACTGAACAAGCAGAAGGGCCACTTTGAAACCCCTTGGAAGTATTTATACACAGCTTTATTTATTTATACACAGCTGGCCCAGATATAAATTGGTCCAGATAAGAAGAGAGTCTGATGAAGAGCAGGAGGACAAATCTATAGCTGCTGCCACAGACTGAGAAGCCCACTAAGACATTCCTCAGCATGGGTGTGAGAGAACATGCATGCCAGCAGATATACACAAGTGGAGAAAGAATGTGTGCTAATGGGGGGAGCTAACGGAAGGACACTTTTAATTCCTCCATTACTTTCACTTACTATTAATCCACCTCTCTCTCCCTCCCTTATCTACATATCTTGGGATGCCATAAAGGCTGCTGCGCTGGTGGAACATGAGTTCTGATGGCGCATTAGATGATTGTGGCATATCTATTTCCAACTGTTGCCATAAGAACATAAGAAGAGCCCTGCTGGATCAGGCCAAAGGCCCATCTAGTCCAGCTTCCTGTACCTCACAGCGGCCCACCAGGTGCCCCAGGGAGGCATGAGACAACAAGACGCTTGCATCCTGTTGCCACTCCCTTGCACCCGGTACTCTGAAGTAGCCCACCACCCTTGTAAGGAGGTTGCAGAATCCATCATTGCCTATAGCCCACGATGGACCTTTCCTCCAGAAATCTGTCCAATCCCCTCTTAAAGGCATCAAGACCAGATGCCATCGCCACCTCCTGTGGCAAAGAGTTCCACAGATTAACTACCCGCTGGGTAAAAAAGTACTTCCTTTTATCTGTTTTAACTCTCCCAACCCTCAGTTTTAGTGGATGCCCCCTGGTTCAGGTGTTTTGAGAGAGGGAAAAGAACATCCCTTTATCGACTCTATCCCTTCCATGCATAATTTTGTATGTCTCAATCATGTCCCCCCTCAGGCGCCTTTTTTCTAGACTGAAGAGCCCCAAACGCTGCAGTCTTTCTTCATAAGGGGGGTGCTCCAGCCCCGTAATCATTTTTGTCGCTCTCTTCTGCACCTTTTCCAGCTCCACTATGTCCTTTTTGAGGTGCGGTGACCAGAATTGTACACAATATTCCAGGTGCAGCCTTACCATTGATTTGTACAATGGCATGATAATATTGGCTGTTTTATTCTCAACCCCTTTTTTAATTACCCAAGCATGGAATTGGCCTTCTTAATTGCTGCCGCACACTGGGTCAATACCTTCACTGAATTGTCCACCAGCACCCCAAGATCTCTCTCTTGAGCTGTCACCGACAGCTCAGAACCCATAAGCCTATAGGTGAAGTTTTGGTTTTTTGCCCCAATGTGCATCACTTTACACTTGTCTATGTTGAAACACATCTGCCATTTGGCTGCCCATCCCCCCGACTTGGAGAGATCCTTCTGGAGCTCTTCACAATCCTTTCTCGTTTTCACTACCCGGAAAAGTTTTGTGTCATCTGCAAACTTGGCCACCTCGCTGCTTATCCCTGTCTCCAGGTCATTTATGAATAAGTTGAGAAGCACCGGCCCCAAGACAGATCCCTGGGGCACTCCGCTTTTCACCTCTCTCCATTGTGAAAATTGCCCATTGAGGCTCTCACTGTTTCCTGGCCCTCAACCAATTCTGAATCCGTAAGAGGACCTGCCCTCTTATTCTCTGACTGTGAAGTTTCTTCAGCAGCCTTTGATGGAGGACAGTGTCAAACGCCTTCTGAAAATCCAGGTATATGATATCCACAGGTTCACCCACATCTACATCCATGTGCCTGTGATGTCAAAGAATTCTAAAAGGTTCGTGAGGCAAGACTTACCCTTACAGAAGCCATGCTGACTTTCCTTTAGCAGTACTTGTTCCTCCATGTGTTTTAGGATTTTATCTTTGATGAGGCTTTCCACCATCTTACCCGGAACAGACGTTAGGCCTGTAGTTTCCAGGGTCCCCCCTTCTCCCTTTTTAAAAGATTGGCGTGACATTGGCTATCCTCCAATCCTCTGGTACCGCGGCCATTTGAAGGGACAGGTTGCATACTTTAGTTAAGAGGTCAGCAACTTCATTCTTTAGTTCCTTAATAACTCTTGGGTGTATACCATCTGGGCCTGGTGACTTATTTATATGTAGTTTATCAATTTGATCTAAAACATCTTCTTTATTAACCATTATCTGCTTTAATTCCTTAGGAAGGGCTGTTCGGGCTGTGGTATCTGCCCAAGTTCTTCTGCTGTGAAGACGGACGCAAAGAATTCATTTAATTTCTCTGCAATCTCCAAGTCCCCTTTTATCTCATCTTTCCCTCCCTCACCATCCAGCGGGCCAACTGCCTCTCTGGCAGGTTTCCTGCTTCTAACATATTTAAGAAGCTTTTATTATTCCCCTTTATGTTGCTAGCCATGCGTTCCTCAAACTCTTTCTTGGCCTCCCATATCACCTTCTTACTTGTCTATTGCCAGAGCTTATGTTGTTTTTTATTCTCCTCACTGGGGCAAGACTTCCATTTACGGGAAGAAGCTTCCTTGCTCTTTACAGCTTCTCTAATTTTGTTTGTCAGCCATGCAGGCACCCTCCTGGACCTTGTCGAACCCTTCTTTCTTTGCGGTATACACTTCCGCTGGGCCTCTACTACTGTTATTTTAAATAGCCTCCATGCAGCCTGGAGGGATTGGACTCTTTTTACCTTCCCTTTCAATTTCTTCCTAACTAGCCTCCTCATCTGACGGAAATCTGCCCTTCGAAAATCAGGGGTTCTTGTGTCAGATTTGCTCTGCACTCTTTCCTGGACATGCATGGCAAAACCAATCGCAGCATGGTCACTGTTCCCCAATAGCACTTACATCCCCAGTAGTACTTACATCCCTAACTAGGTCCCGAGTACCACACAATATTAAATCCAGAGTCGCCTGTCCTCTGATTGGCTCCATGACTAGCTGCTCTAAGGCACAGTCATTTAGCACGTCAAGGAATCCGGTCTCTCTTTCTTGACCAGAGCAGCAGTTGACCCAGTCGATATGAGGATAATTGAAGTCCCCCATGACTACAATCCTGTCTCTCTTGGTCAACGCCCTGATTTGTTTCCTCATTTCAAGGTCACCTTCAAGTTTTTGATCGAGAAGACGATAGCACACCCCCACTATTACATTGCTCTTCCGGCCTGGTAGTTTAACAACCACATTACATGTTTACAACCACAATGCTTAATGTTCATCACAGGCAGCCAGACATACGTTCTGAAATACTTTAAGTAGCAGCCTACACTTGCAAGTAACATTACTCAAAATTTTCCTCTATTCTTCAGACATCACTTTTAAGGATCCATTTATTTTTGTTAATAATTGCTATCTGCAAAAGGGTTTAGTATCAAATATAAAATAATCAACACTGCTGTTGAGAGATGAGTTATTTTTCTCCAGAGTGTCCAAAAACAGCATAATAACACTGGGCTATAATCACTTCCACCCCTTTACAATATACTTCTACCAAAATAAAATTATCTAAAATAGAAAGGGAGAACACAGAAACAAACATCTCAACTCAATTTGTAGAACATGCACAAAACGAATGAACAAGTGTTTCCCTTGGCTTTTTGTTTTCTTTTTACTTCTTCTGTATTTTTGGATATGAAAAATAATATGAGGAGCTTTTCAAAAATAATCTGTTATACTTAAACATACTTTTCTAAAGCAATCATTTGGCATTACCTGATCCTGAACTGAGCATTGAACCACCATAAAGATCCAGTACCAGCTGGGAATAGGCATAACCAAAAACTGTAATGGTCAGACCAACCAGAAGCATTAGTTTCAACAGTGATTCTAATACAGCTGCTGCCATGGAAATACTATCCTGGGGAGGGGGGAATGCATTCAGTCAGTATATATAACAAAAAAGCAAACCTAAGATTAGTATTGAATTATATGTAGAATAATTAATTTTAAAATGCACTATTTTTACGTAACTGCTAGTTACAGGAAAATTGTAATAATTAACAGACTAGTCTGTGTCTATAGCTATAAATATTATAAAAGCAGCCACATGTCCATGCTAAAAGTTATAGACAGAACTTAATTAGTCTGCATCAATTCCAGCATTAACAAAAAGATAAGAAAATATATGAAAATCTGGAACAAATAGTATGTCAACAGAACTATTTTCTAATGCAGCAGGGGAAAGCACCTGGTTTACCATCTCCTGCTGTGAAATATATGGAAATATCATGGTGACTCCAGTAAAATTTGCACAGTGCTAATGCTATCACACAGAGCCTACCAGCCCAATCCTAAATATTTACTCAAAGGCAAACCCCACTGATTTCAATGGGCAGCCCAATCCAATGGAGGGCAGCCCAATGGGTGGCTCCTCCAATCCCATGGAGGCTACCACCGTGCAGTACAGCAGCACCAAAACAGGCACCAGTGAATTCCGCGGGGCCAAGGAGGCGGCCAGAGGTGGTTCCCTTACCCCATAATGGACTCAGGCAGCCCCTATGGGTCTGATCAGATCTGAGAAGACCTGTGTACGGCTCCAAGGCCCAAGAGAGGGGATAGGATTCTGCAGCAGGCTCTGTTACTGTCTCTGCCTCCCTCCTGGGCTTGAACCGCCCCCTGGGCTGTCCTCCCACACCCAGTGGTTCAATTACCTTGGTCTGGGGTAACAGCTCCAGCACTAGCAGAGGCCTATCAGTAGCACTGGCCTCCATGAGGCCGCAATACGCTTGACAGCACTTTTGCGACTGCATGTGTGCCCATTCCACTGGAGCTAGCTGGCATAGGATTGGGCCATAAATCTACTTCAAGTACAGGTGGGCCCACAATATCTGTGGATTTGGGACTTGCAGATTTCAGAATCCACAGGTTTCAAACCTGCAGATTTGGGCATACCCTAGACCCTCTAAAGCCAACCAAGATGCAGCTCCGGTTTGGAGGGTCCAAAGTCACAGACTCAAACATCCATGGATTTCAATATCCACAGGGGTTCTGGGAATTAGGCTCCCACAAATAATAAGGCTGACCTGTTCATGCTTAACACTGCAGCCCAAGTCCCATTTTTAAACTATAAACTCTAGTATAATTTTAGTGAGAGGAACATAATTACATATATCTTCAAATGTTTTAGGGCCAAAGTTCTTCAATTATTATCTATAGGCCATATTTAATAATGATTCCACTCTGAATGTTACACTCTCTCTTTTCATTATCTTTTAAAGCCCTTCTGGAGCCCAAGATAGCTACAGTGCCATGATTTATGCTTTTTATCTTTTACTGTAAAAGCATATATCTGTACTACTGCATAATTGAACCAAATGTACCTGTTTCTGCAACTTGACATCCTTCCCTCGTTCCAGAACTTTAGCAAAGTAAACATAAAAACTCTCCTCTATTGGCAAAAATATCAATCTAGCAGTCAGAGAACCAAGGTTATTCACGATATCATAGACACCTTTATAAACAAACAAAAAACTTAGTTAAGTATTGTCATTGTTGCTTAAAACATTTTAAAAGTAACATGTACAATAGTAAGCATGAGCGCTTCACAAGTGAAGTATACCAACATCTGTAAGCAAAAAAAACTTTTTTCCATTTAGAAAACAATTTCACAAACAATACCAAGGTAATACTGATTAAAATATAAACGGTGTAATACAATTACAAGGTCTATAAAGTATGCCAATTCTATAACGTTCTCCATGAACTTTGCATAGCCTTAATTAGACAGCCAAGTATGATGACTGATTAAGCATTTCTTATACCATACATTTAACATATGCACCACAAAGGACAGTCATTTCAAAAGCAGAAAGGCAGCATATCTTTAGTCTGATTTAAAAATTAAGCAAACAAAACAAACCCACTTCGCATTTATGGCATTGCCATCCATCTATACAGAAACCTACTGAACCATGTGCTGTTTCCCTTCTTAATGAATGTGGATTCAGATGACTGCCAACTGTGCACCTGCGCCTTAAAGCAGTTCTACACAGCAGATCTAACTACGCAGTATCACCTATAGTGAGCCAAGTGTAGTAGCCTAGCTATGGGGTGGGGTGCCCAAGGTGCCACCCTCAGGGGGGGTAGTGTCGCCAATAGCGACTAAATAGGGTTAAAATTACGATTTAAATAATACAATCATTTTACATACCTTTCAATGTGGAATTTCATGAGGAATTCAATGGGAAAAAACTGGCGTGTAATATCTTCATTCTATCAAATATTATGGCCAAAAATATAATGGTCTTATGTAACATTATGTATGATGCCTACATTGGACTTCCAGATACAGGAGCAGTATGCCACTATGTGCAGGGGAGCAACAGCAGGGGAGGGCACAGACATGCATCCATTGCTTGTGGGAAAATATTCACTGCATTTATTTTCTGGCCATTGTTATCATTTCACGTCATAACTATTACGATCTCTCAGCCTCACCTACTTCACAGGTTGTTGTGAAGACAAAAGAAGGGGAGGAAACATGCATACCACCCTGAGCTTCTTGGAGGAAGGGTGTATAAAATGTGAAAAATATAAACAAAACAAAAAATTTTGTCATATATGGGGTGACAAAAATTTATGTGCCCCAGGTGTCAAATGACCTACTATAATTACGCCACTGGCCGTTACTGGGCCCATGATACTGCACCAGAGAAAAAATAGCCTAGTAATATTCACTTCACTGCATGATCTACAGATTTCTAGTTTTTCATGTATTAATTATATTTGTATAAGTGCCAGTCACACAGATCTCCTGCTTCCACCCTAAATTATCCAACTGAATAGAACACCTATTCAGGTGTTCCTGAATAGGAACACCCTGAATATTCTTCCCCAGACTTTCTACCAGCCCCCGCCCCTGCATCTCTAGATTGTGAATATCCAGGAGAGAGACTTGCCTGAGGGGTTTTTCTTCACTCTGTATCAAACACAATGCATATAGATGGTGCTAAACAGATAAATTATCTCATGATTTTTTTTTCCACATTCAAGGGAGCTCCACTGCCAGCATACACAATACATTAGACCAGTGGTTCCTAAAGTCTGTTTGGACATTGGGAGCCAAGGTGAGTGCCTGCAGGGGTGGGGCCTGGAATGGGGGCGGGGGGAATTGGATCACACTTCCGGTTTTTGCACAAAAACTGGGTGTATGCTCCAGTCACAAACATGGAGAGATTTGGAGCTTTGAGGAGGCCTGCAGAGGGGGCTTTGGGCCTCCCAGACTCTGTCCAAGCCTAGTACGACCCTCCAGGTAGACAAAAAAGCTCCTGGGTGCCCCCTATGGCACTGTGATTACTGTGGCGCCATTGGACCACCCATAAATATCACTCCCCCTTAAGGGGGAATGGCCCCATTTAGGCTCCCAATGGGGAGTCATGACCCACCACTTTGTGAACCACTGCATTAGACCAGTGGTCTGACTTACTATAAAGCAGATTCATATGTATGTGGCCTACAATACAAACTGCAGGCAAATTCT
Organism: Lerista edwardsae; assembly: GCA_029204185.1. Classification (NCBI taxonomy): domain Eukaryota; kingdom Metazoa; phylum Chordata; class Lepidosauria; order Squamata; family Scincidae; genus Lerista; species Lerista edwardsae. Next base: position 36,907,604 of record JAJKFI010000004.1, on the reverse strand, counting down.
GTATTTTGAAACAAAAATTGAAACCATACTGTGACTGTTTTTGCTATGCAAAACAGAAATTAAATACAAATGCATTTATAGTAAAAATAATAACAAAGATAGCATTTTCAATGTTATGTCTCATAACCTTATCTTAACCAAGCTCAGCTGATATTATGAATTGATACGAAGAAGACCATCAAGGTTACCCTAACAATGTATCACTGAAATTATATAATCATACGGATAATATTGATATTCATAATGCCTTCAAAATATAAATGATGCTCTTAGGCTACTTTTACAATATTTTTTAGACACAGCCATTTTGAATTTCAAGGAACTCTATTCATGTTATGCTTACCCTGATCTCCAAAATTTAACACATTCAGGAATGTCATCACATATCTCTCACCTGTAAAATTAATACTTAACATTAACATTTATTTTACATGCCATTATATTTGCAGGTGTGTTTTCCACAAGAAACCTCAAAGCTATTATCCCGAACAAATTACATGCCAGTTCCAGCTATTTCTATTCAGCACACACACACACACACAGGGCACAATCCTACCCAGCACTGGAATGGCAAGGCCGGCCAGCCAATGCCATATCCAGCACTGGATTGGGGAGACTGGAGCCTCTCTGCAGCAAAGGAGCGTGCACTCCCTTACCATAGGGGAGGCTTCGGCCAACGCAAGGGAGGAGCTGCGCAGGCGCTACAAGGCTGGCCATATGACATTTGAGAAAAGTGTGTAAAGGAAACATTACAGCTCTCTTACACAACTGGTCCATTCTTATTTAATATTAATTTCTGGTCAATTCCAGGGCCATTCCAGAATACATAAAATTTTTGCACAATCCAATGCTCATCCCGCACTGGGGGAGCATGCACTCCAGCAGTGCAAGCCGTCACAAAATGCCGCAAAGCACTTTGCAGCTGTGTAGGAGTTCCTGGTGCCAGAGGGGAGGCCTGCCCCAGCCCACTGGTACCACTGTTAAGGAACACTGCGCACTGGAGCAGGTAAGGCCCACACCAGACTGCAGAGGGTGAAGAGCAGGGGTGTACTGAGGCAGAGGGGGCAGCGACAGGGGCAGATTATGCGCAGGGGAGGGGCAGGATCAGAAGAGCTGGTGCTTGCTGTATGCAACCCCCCTATGCAGATTACATTAATTCATGTTGAGGTTAAATTCATAAATAACAAAACTTAAAGAAGTGACTAAAACATTCCAAAATAATTTTGAAGTAAATATATGCTAGCTATTACAAGGCTCAAGTGATCTCTTTCACCAAACGTTCCATCTACAACTGTAACGTTCTAATAACATGCAAAATAAACTTTTTTAAAAAACACTTAACAAAAAAGTATGCTTCTCAGTGACATCGATCTAGCCTAGCATACACTAAAATCTAAAATTGCTGGAAAAGGCAACTGCAGTAGGGTGGGTGGGGTTGGAACAGGAGGCAATGCTTCAATAAGATATACTCACCCTCTGTTAAAACCTGTTTTAGGAATGACTGTTTAAAGAAACTCCAAGTCAACCTAGCTTCTTTCCAGTTAACGAAGGCCTGGAAGTTAAATGGACATACAATTATACAAGTACATTTAAAGAGTTAAAATTCCCAAGAAAAAGAATATTAAATAAAAAACATTTTTCGGAGCAGGTGCAGAGCTGAGGAGACTCGTGTAAGGCCGTCCGGAGGGTGTTTGGGATGTGGTGGCAGAAGCTGCTGCAGCCCCCGCTCTCCTCACAGGCCTGATTTTCCCCTAAGTTTCACCTACTTCTCGCCTCTCCCCCACCCCGCTGTGAATCTCCTTACTGTTGGCTGGTGCTGCTGGAGCGCCTGCCAGCCTCCCACCAGCCGGCCGGCGCAAGGGAGGCGCCATGACAGCACGCCCTGGGGATTGGCGGGAGGAGGGTGAAATGTGGGCGGGATGAGGACAGGCCTCGGCCATAAGGCCGAATTCGAGGCCTGTTGGAGAGGCTATGTGGCCCTGATTCAGGCCACACAGTCTCCTCGTATCTGCGCCCACTCTTTAGCGGGTGCAGATTCAAGGAGTGCACAGGCCCAACCCAGCGTCGGATATGGTGCTGGCTGGCCGGCCTTGCCATTCTGGTGGTGGCTACGATTGTGCCCTGAGGCCGGGTGCTCACGAGCAGTGACCCAGTGCTCCCTCCTCTCTCAGTGTTGAGAATGTGCTTTAAGGCTTGTTCGCAACACTTTTAGCCAGCAGTACACACATACTGCCATAAGGCCGTTTGGATTGGGTCCTTAGTGAATTACAAACATGACTGTCTTTTATAATTAGGTTTATACTGATGTTAAGTGAACTATTTGCTTATTCTACAGTTGTCCCTGTATTTATTTCAAATATTTATATTCTGCCTTTCTACTGCCTATCACAAGGTGCCCCAGAACACTTGAAGCAAGTTTTCCCCTACATATTATTAGACTACACAAATAAAGGTAGTGAGGAAGTATTCTTCTCTGCCTTCTTCTTCTCTTCCAATTCACAGGGCAGTTTCTCTGTGAAGGAAGGACACAGTTCTCCTTTTAAAAAGCACTAGCAGTTCAAGGTGGTAATGGTGACTCTTTGCCTTGCTGGTTTTCCTTCTTCTCCTTCCCCATCTCACTGGCTTAACATGCTTTGAGTGCACTTTGAGGGGCTTCTTTGCTTTGATGCTTTTATTCTTTTCTTTAGTGATCAGGGAGGATCACTTGGAGATGGTTCACCAGTGTGAACCATGCTTTATTGTACAGATCATGGAAATTCTTTCTAATAGCATGGTCACTATGCTATTAGCTATAAGTAGTTGTGCTGCCAGTAGCAATTCCCTGCAAATCCTCCAAAATAGCTACAGTTCATTGACTCTTAAGCTATTACAGACCTTTTCACTCAACAGGAAAGTAAGCTGCTGTTTATGACAATTCAGGTTTTAAAAAAATCATTATGCTTTTCTGCAGCCGCTATTCATGAACTAGTTAGGCCCAGCTATAGCTAAAGCCATTCTTGAGGGCACAAAGTTATTAACTATTTCTCAAAGATAAATTTAAAGTTTCAGATGTTATTGTAACATTTTGGTTATATAAATTGAAACTTGCCAAGTAGAAGTTTATTTCTCTCATTAAAATATCTAAAATTGCATTTCTAATCAATAAGGTTCATTTACAGCAGTTCATTCCATTTCACCCTTTTCATCTTTGAAAGACTGCAGAGTGATTTGATAACTTGATGCAAACAGAGCTATGTCAACTTTCATCAAAATCAGAAGGACCATTTGCACCTTAATGTATTCAGCAATACTAAGACGGAACATTTGGACCTTCATTTCATGCATGGCCTTCTTAACTAGGTTAACGTTACTCTCTGTTTCACTGTGTACTAATGTACTACAGCACTAGACAAGTCAGCATCTTAACTCATCTTTTAGAAATATACCTGATCCCTAATTATTTGCTTTATAGCAAGTGCTATACATGGAACAATTAAGAAAATAATGGCATGTGATGTATTTATAGCAGCATTATTAATTTAATAATAATGCTTTGTTAAATACCTTCCTAGGCACTTCTAAATTGTTTAGCTTAAAATAAAAAGTCACTAAAAGCATGTTTCAGAGAATTATCTTAGATCAGCAAAGTGTAGATAAGTTATTTTACTTCTATTAGTAGTGCAACATGAGAGGCTTACACCACGGATGATAAAATGGCAGCAAAATATAGGCAAAAAAACCAGAAATAAAATGGAAATAAGAAAATCAGCAAATCCTCTCTTCATGGTCACGGACAATGGTGCTTGTTTTCACCACATAAGTCTTCAACATCTGATTAAGTATTTGTTCAAGTCATCACAATGGTTGCAGGTGACAGAAAAGGAGCATTCTTTCTACATATGTGATGAAAATGCTCACTAGTTCTACTTTTCTGAAGAAAAATGCTAAATACAATAAAAGAAATACTGGAATATTCCCTTCACCAAATTGTTTTTGCTAATTTAGTGCAGCTCATTGCAATTGTTCAACTGTTCTCTTGTCAATGCCGGTATTGGTCAGGTATTTCTGAAGAGCCTTGGGGACTGGGCCTACTGCACCAACAACACTACAGGGGGTTGTTTTCTTTTCCAAAAAGCACTTTATTTTATTTCTTTGTATTTTGTGATCTTTTCCTATTGTTTCTCCTCAATTCAAGGAGAATTATAATCATACAGGAAGATTATTCCTTATTTGGACATGTGAAATCCAGACTATTCCGAAATCCAAACATCTTTGTCCAAGACTTTTTAAAAACTTTCTGTGCTCATTCCCATGTACAGGCTGTAAGTTCTAGTCTCTGCTCTGTGGTCTGTGCATGTACCAACAGTGTTGAAAAATGTCAAAGAGGCCAGCTGTCACCCAAACGGAAAACAGTGAAAAGAGCAGAGCATTTATTGTATTTATGCAATTATTCCGAAATCCAGAAAAATCCATCTTCCCATCCCAAACAGTCCAGATAAGGGATAATCAACCTGTAATTATTATTATTTTCAAATGGCTCTTGAGCAATAAAAAAACAGTTGACAAAGCAAAGTAAACGATTCCTTGTATCAAAAGGGCTCACATTCTACCATAAGACTCACTGGAAACAACAGCAAACAGACACTGGGAAAAACACTGCTGGAAATAATGGAAAACTGCAATATTTTTGAAATTCATCAATTATATGTGTGTTCAGAGATGAGAGCCCTGTGTTAACTCCCATAATAATAGAAACCACATGGAAGTCAATACTTTGGTGTGTTAAATAGACAGTTTGAGACATGAAACTTTATTCAGTTACTCTTTTTTTCTTTATTGGTCACTAGAGTCATAAATCCAGTTACGATTTAGTATAAATGTACATTACATAAGCATTCATGGAAGCATAATATTGAATGTCAATATTTTTTCAGACAATAAATAAAAACCAATACTCTCAGGAAAGACTAGCAAAATGACATCATGGCAGTAACACTGAATTAATGGCCATGCAGTGCATCTGCACTTTAATGAGGCTCACTACCATTTTTCATAAGCCAAAATTATAGCTACCTTGGTTTTAACATAAAGCTGGACTACTTACCTCATCTTGTTCAAAACTAGGTAAAACATATGTGATTTGAGCAACTGGAAATGATTTTTTAATTGCTTCAGGAGAACCCAAAAACTTTGTGAAATATGTTACGTAGCACAGTACTAGAACGCTGGTATATAAAAGCTGCAAAAAAAAAAAACAATTATTAATGATACCATGTATTAATGGTGACACCATGATGATTGCAGCAACATTCCTATCTGAACTGGAAAGCAGAACTACAGTAATATTTAAGTGCCTAATATAAAGGCCTAGTTCAGCACAGTAGTCACCCCAATGCTCATGGCCCAGCATGGCTCACACAAGACACTGTTTCCAGGAACCAGTGCTTCCAGGTTGGGGTTGTCTACACAGCAACTCTGGTGGGTCTTTTTCAAATTGTTAAAATTAGGCAAACAGCAGTAGCCACTCAAACATGGAACACGAGTTGGAGGCAGTGATGTCATGCAGGGGGTACGCGGGGGTACGCGAGTACCGGTTTCTAGGATTACAGCTGGCCCCGCCCATTCACCCGCCCACTCGTCGACTCCGCCCTCTGCAACGTTTGAATTTCCTGCATGTTTGAGTTGCCTGCATGTTCTCAGAGGCAGGCAGGCAGGCAGCAAGCGGAGCCTTTCCTTTCCTTGCCACTGAAAAATGAGTTACTCTGGGGTTTTAACATGATGCCAGGCCTCCTTAACATGTTCTGGGGGTGCTGTGGAATACTGTTGCAACTGTTGAGTCAGTTTAAAATCATCTGAGGCCTCAAAAAGGGCTTTTTTCATGTCACTTCCTGCCACCACATCACTTCTGGCTTATGACGTCACTTCCGGTGGGCGGGTCCCGACACGTGCCAATCAAAAGTGAGTACCTGTTCTTCAATCATTTAGATGACACCACTGGTTGGAGGTGATGGTTATCACAAACAGTGCCTTTATGTGTGTGTTAATTAAACGATAGAAAAATAATTTAAAAGCGCCTTTACTGCAATGCCATGCACTCCCATGGGAGACAACACAATGTCACAACAAGGCTTAAAGTAACACAATAATATCCAGGCACTTTTAAGAAGATAAATGCTGTTTAGCATCATGACAAAGATAGTAAGATAACATGTATGATGACACTGTCATTCCATCTCTCGCTTTCCAATTCTATATTCATGGTTAACAGAAACAAATACATTTCTTCCGTTTAGTTAATGTTTTATAAACAATATTCTAAATAAGAGGCAGGTTTCCTGAGAAACACGTGGAGTCTTTTAGATTTTCACAAATTCTGTTACAAGTCCCTTTCTGACTTCTCCCTGACGAGTTTTTGTATGTCTTAACTGGACCAGGCAGTAGGAAAACTGTACAACAAAGGTTTACAACAAAATTCAAGGACAGCGCAATCGTAAGTAAGGCCGACGTAACAGGGCTATATCCTAAAGCCCATTAGGAGGCAGCAGCAGCAACGTACAGGACAAGGGGAGGTTTTCCCCTTGCACCTGCGTAAGCCCCTGTCACCACTATGGGCCTGCTCGGATCTGCGCTGGCAAAATAGCAGGCGCAGAGGAACGAATCGGGGCCACTCTGACTGGGGACGGGATTTAAGATTTGGAACTACGGCCGCCCTGCATCACAACTGCCGTCTCCGCCCACTGTGCCTCTCAGTTATGCCCCCAGAACACCTCTGGAACGCCCTCGTGGAAGCCCTGCACCAACCAAGCGCTGCCGACGCTTGACTGGCGCATGGCCGGCGCTGCCGACGTTGCAGCAGCACCCGAGCATTGGCACTGCTGTGTGTACTGGTCCAGCGCCATAGCACTGCTGCAGACGCACTTTGCGGCACGTTTGCGACAGTGTTCAGCCAGCGCAAGAGCACAGCACTAGCACAAAGGGGGTATAGGATTGTGCTCTGAATCTTTCCCCAATATCCTTAACTTAAATATCAACATTAAAGTTAACTGCCTAAGAACTACACATACAATTTATAGAGTCATAAATGAAAACATAAGACCTTATCATTAATTGGGGGGAGGGGCTTTTAATAAATTGGTAGTTTGAAATTAAACTATTGGTAGTTTGAAATTAAACAAGAATAATTCATAGAGAAAAACTATGTATTGCTATTTTTGTACAGTGTTTAATTTAAAGCCACAAGGGCATCGCCACAAGACAGATCACTGGCATTGTGGTCACATACCTGCCACAATGATAAAGCTTATGTAGCTGAACATAGTACCGGGAGAGAAGCAGACCAACGTGGTCTAATATAGACGGATATCTTCAGTTTATACTAGATAAAAACTGCAAAGTACAAAAGCTTCAGCACAGAAATTCACATTTCTACAACTAAAATTCTTATGAAAGATCCAGGGCGCAATCCTAGAAAACCCTTGGGCTGACACAAGCTGCTTGCATCACTGTCCAGCGCAAGTGGCGTAGGGCCAATGCAGGCAGCAGCAGCAGCCCTGCTGCGCTGAAGACGGATGCAGGTAAGCTGCCCATGCGCTGGCCAAGTTCAGCCAGCACACGGGCTTTTCTAGGCAGGGAAAGGGCGTTCCTGCAGATGGGTCGGCCTGGAGAGGGGGGAGGAGACTGGATCCATCAATTAGACAGGATCCAAATCCTGGGTCACATGGCCCCGATTCAGGCTGCTGCAGCCCTCTCTGACTTGCGCCTGCTAAACAGTGGGCACAGGTCTGAGCAGCCCATAGGAGTGGCTGGCATTTACCCAGGGGGTAAGGGAACAAAGGTCCTCTTGCTCCATGGAGGCGCCAGTTGTCAGGGCCTGCAAGGCCCAGTAGTAATATTCCTGGAGGGAACGCCAGGCCCAGGTGATTGTTAATCACCAGCACCTGAGGAGGGGGAATACGTGACCAGGTGCACAATCCCCGGGTAACACGATGATTGGCTGAGCAGAGGCATAAAGGGCAGATCGCAGCCACTGCTCAGTGTGGGTTGTGTATAGGAAGTGGAAGGTTGCTGCCGTGCGTGTTACCATATCTGACTTGATTTACGTGTGCTGACTTCTGGACCGGATTTCTGACTATTCTTCTTGAACCGCTCCCTTTACTCTGGAAATAAACGTCTCTGCTGTGCAGCGACATCTAGCAAGTGAGTGTCCTGTGCTTACTTGGGGCGACGCCACACCCTCCTCCTCTTGTGCACTCTGCCACACCCTCCTGGCCCACAGGAGGATCCAGCTGGCCCTATTTCTAGGCTTTAAGACCAGTGGCCTCCCACTCTGCACTGGACACACTGCATGCCAGCCGAACTGCCTGTTCCAGCACAGGTCAGGATTACACTGCCCATCAAACCATAAGAAAACAGGGATGCAAACGTACCTGCGCCAAAGAAAAGATGTAAAGCCCCCAGTGGGGATATAGAATTACCAGAAAAACTGTCAAAATGCATTTGGAAATGACTGAGAGACTTTCAGCTATTACCTGTAAAAATACATTCAAAAAGCATGTTAAGCATACATACATATTATGTTTCTAACTACAACTCATACACGTGCTGACTTCAAAAATCTCATCGTTATCAGATCCTACCTTTCAAACATTTCCAAAGCTGCAATCTTATGAATACTTACTTGAGAGTAAGCTCCACTAAACTCAGTGGGATATGCCTTGAAGTCACTAATCTCCAGCCCCTGGTCCGTGAACCACAGGTAGTCCGTGAGAGCCTGAGAAGCGGTTCACAAGGTCTCAGGGGAAAAGAAGGATTGCCTTCTACCGCTTCCAGCATCTCACCACACAAGCACTCCTCCAAGGACCAACAGAGAGGGCAGGGATGGACTGCCCATAGCTGGTCAGTACTTCTAGCATCTCCCAAGCGAGCACTCCCCCTCAGATCACCCAAGAGGGCAGAGAGTGAATCACCTGCAGCCAGTCAGCATTGACGTGTCAGCTGCAGCTGTGGACAGTCCATTCTCTGCCCTCTCTGGTAGTCCGTGGGGGAGGGCTGGCTTAGGAGATACTTTCCATGGACAACCAGTCAGGGCAGCCACCCATACATTTTCTCTATAAACAATAAAGCTCAAATAAAGCTTCTCTAATTATTATAGATTTAATTTATTTTGTGTGTGCAGTGGGTTGCATGTGGTCCACAGCAATCCCAATTGTGGTCCACAGTGGTCCACAGGCTGCTAAAGGTTGGGAACCACTTCTCTAAATGAACACGCACTGGATTGCAGAGTCAAGTTTAACGGTGCATAGCCATAAACAGGATCAGTTTACAGGATCCACATTTTAATTTTGTGGGCTTGTGTATCTTCTGTTTTATGTATTTAAATAATTTTGAATAGAGCAGCATTATTTTAAAAATTATTATTCTGCATGAGACAGACATAGGATATGAAAATACTTCTAATGTCACGGTGTTCCAAATTTAGAATGAAAATGTTATTGTTTTTTTTATTTTTGTAACCCATCTCTCTCTCTCTCTCTCTCAAAAAAAAAAAAAAAGTACTCACTGTGGCTCTCTTAAAACATTTCTCTAAAAACACTGTTTAAAAGAACAAAATAATTTACTATTTCTTTCATCATTGAAACAGGATGAAAAGTTCACCAACCTTTAGCCTGACAAACAAATGTACTTGTGCTAAAACCCAAAAAGGTTCTCCCAGGAGCTCAACTACAGCGGAAAGAGCAAAGGCAATGACTCCAAGCTTGTAGTGAGGAACAGCATTTGCATCAGGAACTTCAAGTATATCTAGCCAGATCCAGCCTAGGAACACCGACCAACAGACTCCCAAGGGAACTCTGCAAAAGATCAACAGAGGACCCCATGGACTACTATACATCCAGTATATTTTTATCTGCAATGTTTCAAATGTAGAGTTTAAAAGCAATACATTGTTACAAGCCATTAGTCCAGAATAGAAATAAAATAAAACTCATAATAACGTTCATTTGTTTTACCCTCAATTGATGTGGATCTGGTGAATTTCAGGTTTATTAATGAAACTACTCCTAAACATTTGTATCATGTTTTCTGAATGTACAAAGTGATTCATGGGCGCAACCATGATATTTTCCTTACAACAACCCTGTAAAGTATTATTATTACCATATTGTAGCAGCATCTGAGACAGGCTTCCTTAAAGCCGTCTATAGCCCAATCCTACGCATATCTACTCAGAAGTGAGTTCCACTGTTTCCAATGGGGCTTACTCTCAAGTAAGTGTGCACAGGATTGCAGCCCTAGTGAGTTTATGGCAGAGATAAGTGAGTTTATGGCACTGATACAACCTGCTGAAGTCTTAATTTGTAGCTCAGGGCCAAATCCTATCCAATTTTCCAGCCCTGATGTAGCTTTGCCAACGCGGTGTGCACTCAATCCTGTAGTGGGAGGATAGATACAGAGGCCTCCTCTAGGTAAGGAAATGTTTGTTCCTTTGTCTTGCGATTGCATTGTTGGGGCATCAGTACTGGAAAGTTGGATAGGATTGGACCCGCAGTCTCTTACAGTGTAAGCCAATATACTATTCAGAAGTAAGTCCCATTCGCAGCCTGGAAGTCCTCCTGAATCCACAACTGTCCTTAGTTGCTCAGGTGACATCTGTGGCTCAGAGAAGTTTTGCCCAGTTTCAGCTGGTGTGTCAGCTGAGACCATATCTCAGTCAGTCAGATCTGGTTATTATGGTGGTCCAGGCCCTAGTGACATCTCGTTTAAACTACTGCAATGCAATCTATATAGGGCTACCCTTGAAAATGGTTCAGAAGCTGCAACTAGTGCAGAATGCAGCAGCCTGTTTAGTTGCCGGGGCTCAGGGGGATAAGCCTGCTATGCTGTTGCTCCAGCGGCTACACTGGCTGCCTATTCCATTCCAAGCCCAATTCAAATTGTTGGTGATAACCTTTAAAGCCCTATATGGCAGTGGTTCCCGAACATTTTAGCATTGGTACCCATCTAAAAATCATCTGAGGCCAATGTTTACCAAAAAAATTCCATGTGCCTTTCCCCAATATTCTTAACTTAAATATCAACTTTGAAGTTGTCTAAGAATTATACATACAATTTATAGAATCATATATGGAAACCTAAGACCTTATCCTTAAGGGGGGGGGGCTTTTAACAAATTGACATAGTTATATGACATCTATTGGTAGTTTGGAATTAAACAAGAATAATTTATAGAGAAAAACTATGGATTGCATTTCTTGTGCATATTTACCAAGTACAAAGGGGATGGTGGGAAGGTGTAGAGCCTTCTCTATTCCAGCACCATGCCTCTGGAATCAGTTACCAAAAGACTTGAGGATAGCCTCTTTGTTAGTTTCCAGAGGGGTTTAAAAACCTATCTGTTTTGCTTAGTTTTCAAGGAGAGAGAAATCTCCTGAGGACCCACCTTTTTAAACTCCTGTTGCTGTTTTATCCTGTTGCTTTATGTTCTTACTATTTCGTATTTTAAATTTTATATCTGCTCTTGCACAGTTTGTTAATCTTTGTTTGTTGATGGTTTTATTTCAATTGCTTTTATTTAGATGTTTTTCTCTTCTGCCTGTTTTACTTTTATGTTGTACAAGCTTTGAGTACCAGAAAAGCTATACTGTATATACTCATTAATAAGTCTCTCTCATGGATAAGCCGAGGGCAAGTTTTAAGCCAAAAATAATAGTTTGCTATGATCCATGGATAAGTTGAGGGTAAAACTTAGGGGTTTTAGCCTTGAAGGGTGTATTTAATTACATTCTTTGGAAATGACAACAGTAATTGTCCTGCGGTGCTTATTGGTCTTACAGGCTTTGTGAGGAATTCACTACAGTATTTGCATAGCAGCAGCCCCTCACAAAAGACTAGAATTCCCATAAGCACCTTCACATCTCTTCCTGTTTGGAGAAGACATTAAAATGGCTGCTTTTTTTGCTTGCTGTCTGTTGCTGCCTCAGAAAAATTCCTGGTGAAAAAAATTGCTCTGTTCCCCCCTCCACACTCCTTTGTGTCCTGCTCAGCCCAGTTCCCCTGCCTCCACAACAGTTGCTGTTAGAAGCTTTATTTACCATATTGACCTGTATATAAGTCACCCATCAGGGTCCATTTTAAGGCTTTTTTTTTACTTATACATGAATATACACGGAAAATCTTTTAACTAAATAATCGTATTCAATGTGACTTACTCCCAGCAGAGTGTAACCTTAGCCAATGAAGGCTAAGGAAAAAGGAAAGTGAAAGCCTCAGTCACTACAGAACACTAGCTTTCAGAGTTAATCATGAACCTCTGGAATACATGGGCAAATTCATCACCAGCCTTCGTAGTTCTATATGCATATTTGGTTCCTCAACAAAATCGAAAGCTTTTTGATCTGCTACCCCTCCCCCATCTATCTAGGAGACAATAATTTAGAGCTACATCAGTTTCCACCTGTGCTTCATGCTGATGTGGTTGTTAATATATGCATTAGATTCACATGAAACCAAATTAAATACCCAGAAATTCAGCAGTGCAGATAAGTTCAAAGATTTCATTTGAAGTTCAGATAAGTAACTTAGTACTTAGGAATTTCATATCCCACTTTAACTAAACCATGCTTGCACTTTACCTCAGTCATGACTTGAAAGAAAAGGCTGCTTTAGCTTCTCAAAAGTACAAGCAATGCTCAGAGAGATTAAGAGCATAGTTTAAATCCAGTCAAGCTGATGATCTGAGAATATAGAAAGTGCTATAGGCTAAAACTAGAATTGACACCGTCACCCAGATATTTTACCTGCACCTCTAAAAGCTCCAAGGTAGAATGAGACAGTGCAGCCCACACACCTCCCACCGCCTAATATAGAACACAATTGAGAGCGCAATCCTAACCTGGAGTTAGGCCAGCAAAGTTTGGCCAGCACAAGGGCCAACATAAAGCACGTTTGGACCACCCTAAGAGTCAGGGAGGATGGCGCACATCTGTGTGTTGGCCTCTCTGACTCCGAGAGTGGTCCAAACATATTTTACAGTGGCCCTTGGGCTGGCCAAACTTTGCTGGCTTAGTTTATGCCGGCCTAACTCAGTTTAGAATTGCGCCCTAAAGTAGTTTCCTAGGGTAGGTGGGAAAGGAGTGAGAAGGTGACTAGCAGATGGGTGGGGAGAAGAAGCATAGCAGCCTCAACCTTTCCAGCCCTTCTGGAGGGTTAAAAAGTACAGGCAGAAGGCCCAATCTTATCCACATTTTCAGCACTGAAGCAGCCATGCCAACAGGGTGCTTGCTGCGTCCAGCAATGGGGAGGCAGTCGTGGAAGCTTCATCAAGGTAAGGGAGCAAGTGTGCCCTTACCAAGGGGCTGCATTGCAGCTCTGTCAGTGCTGGAAAATTTGATAAGATTGAGCCCACAATCTCCAGGACGGCACCTAGTTAACAACTAAATAGGCTGGTAGTGTTTTATTTTTACGCCCCCAGACAAACAAAAAATGGGAAAAATTAATATATAAATTTTTATATTCCAATACATTATTTTTAAACTTACGTTAGCCACAAAAGATTAAATGTTTTGGCCCAGTCTCTCCTTGCACTTCCACTCAGACAAGCTCTGCGGAATGCCTCTCTGGCTAAGAAAACAACTGTAGTATAAAGCAGCATCAGTCTATATAAAAAGAGAGTAATTTCAGTACAAAGTGAGTGTCAACAATACAATACTACTGTATAACAGGTTCCCAGACAATATCACAGAGAAAACTGAATTAGCCAATGTAAAACATGCTGTCACCATGTAAGTGCTTAGGATGAGAATGCTAATAGATACGGCAGTAGATAATCAAACACAACATTATTCAGCTACAACAGACAGACTTTCTGGTATACATGTTGCAGTTTTTCTGCCAGTTCTTCAATTCTATAAATGGTTTTACAGAGCTTATCTCCTTGGATAATGTTTTTAAGTTCATGTGTCATCCATTCAGGCATTCACAGAATGCAATGATTACACAAGTAGATGAATATGTTGTAGACACATTTTCATTTGTATACGAAGTTCTACGCAATCCCAATATCTATCAAATAACTTTGAGGTCCAAAGTGCTGCATGCCACAATCTTTTTTTTCCCAGTAGCAATTCCTATGCTTTTGTGACTACTTCTGGAAACAATCTAGAGCAGCACTCTATGAGAAAGGGAAGGGCTACTGGAAGAAAGATATTACTAGCCCACTCAGCCCTTCCAGCCCTTGTGTGCTTGGGGATGCTTTGTGCTCACCCTTCTATAGATCCTGTCTCATATATCTGAATATTCTGCTCGACACACTAATAACACAAAACACAAGGTCTGGAACATTCTGCTCCAGGGTCAAAGATTACAAAATTGTATACAACCTTTTGAATTGTTTTCAATAGACTTGCACACACACTTAAGCAATCATAATAAGAAAGAAATCACAATCATGAACCCAGAGAGCACTCAATAGAAAATTTCCATAAAAACACACATCCAGTTACTGGACATCCCTGTTCAAGATAGAGGTGTAGGGCTAGAGATTTGGGCATTCCATTACACTATTCCACTATAGGCACTTTCAGGTTTCTGCTTAGCTGAGAGAAAGCTGGCAAAAGATAGCACACAAGTAAGGCTAGTTCATTTTAATGTGCAACAATGACTTATTCCTAAAGCTTGAAATAATGAGAAAACAGCATTCTTCTAAACTATTATTTCAAGAAAGGCTAATAATTACAGAATACCTGTCAAAAGCAGAAGCGACTATGTAAATGCAGCTTCTAAATAGTTATTAAGTTTTCTGTAACCCCAGAGGGGAGAAATCACTTCTCCAAGAAAACTGAAATCATAAGCTCAAATTTGCATTTAGACAACACTGCAGAAGTTAATTCAACTAAGCGGTTCAAAATGTCTCCTTTCAGCATCCTGCCAAAAAGCAGAAAGTTAAACGGAGTAATTTATTTTTTTCACTGACCAAGTTTAGAAAGGAATTAAATAGAAAACAACACACTGAGACAAACTGTCATAATTTGGAAACATAAATCATAAGAAAGCTGATAAGAATTTATTACCTTACGTTCACTAGGCCAATGATATCCTTTGATACATATCGCAGTGTAAAAGCATTTAAGCCAAATGTAATCACCCGGAACAGTATCTGTCAAAAATACACCCAAACAGGAATTAAACCAACAGTAACTCTGAAACAACGTAAGCAAATTCAAATCTTAAAAAGTAGCTTAGTTTTTTAGTACTTATAGTACTTAGCTAATACAGTACTATAAACTGGAGCCACAAAGTCTCCAGCACAATCTCACCTCACTGAACAGAATGGGACTTATTTCCAATAAACTCGCTGCTAGTGGCCTTGAGCAAGCACCTATTCTCTTACCCAATAATACAGACCTATTTTACAAGACAATTTTATTTATTTATAAAATATGTGTGAATGCACTATATTCAATGTTTTCTTTTTTAACCAGGATGAATTAATACAACACAGTAATTTGGTGGTCCAGCCAGCAACATAATTCACCTTTCCTGATTCCTAGTTCCTATGACAATGAGTCATAAATTAGGGTTTTGTTGTTGCTGCTGCTGCTGTTGTTAAACACCGCATAAAAACACAATACACCACCTTTGGGATGTTAAAATATTTGAATAAAAACACAAAACACCACCTTTGGGGGGTTAACGTATTTGAATAAAAACACAAAATACCACATTTTAATGTTTAAGATATTTTCCAGACATTAAAATAGATCACTTTTCAAATTAGAAAGAATACTATGGCTGCATCTGCTGGTATTATATCACCTATATCAACTACCTAGTACACCTTTAAAGCATTTAAAATTACTAAAAATGAAAACTTTGAGAATGTAGAATAAAAACACATAATACTGCAATTCACTATTTTAATCAAGAAATTTTGGAAAAACTATCCCCCCAAAAACCTGCCCCTAGTTGTAATAATCTAATTGTGCCTCTTTTTTGATGTCTTTGTTTTACATAATCAGCCAAATTGCAGAACAGTACTTCAGCGTATTTGTATCATCAACTAGCAGTAGTCATTAAAAGTAGCACAGCTACCTATAGGGCAAGGCGGGGCACCCAGGGTGCCACTCATTGGGGGGGGGAATTACCACCACTAGGGATCAAAATTGTTAAGATTGTGGATTTAAGAAAAAATGTCATCATGTTATATACCATTCAATGCGGACATCCACAAGGAATTCAATGAAACAAACTGGAGCGTGATATCTTCATTCTATCAAACGTTATGGACTGATGTTCATCCATTGCTTGTGGGGAAATATTCACTGCATTTATTTTCTGGCCATTATTATTATTATTATTCATTTCATGTCATGACTATTACTATCTCTCAGCCTCACCTACCTTACAGGTTGTCTTTTTGTGTGGACAAAAGAAGTGGAGGAAACATGCACACCACCCTACACTCCAGTGGTGTATAAAATGTGAAATAAATTATGAATAAATGTAAATAAATGATTTTGTCATATGGGGGAGTGTCAAAAATTTATGGGACCTCCAGGTGTCAAATGTCCTAGCTACACCACTGGTCATTAATCTTAAGGTACCAGTCCCCCCCACAACTATCTCCACCATTGGCTTATCAGTGTCCGTAAGATTCTTCTGATAGTTCTTTCCCATGCTCCTGGTTGGGTGCTCAATACTATAATCAGCAATATAGCAAGATCTGTCTCAGACAAAGGAAGACACCTTGATCTTGAATACTCACTCTTACTGAGTACAAGGAACCAACATGTAGACTGCACAGTTACCAGTCCTGTGCCTGATTCCTATCAGCTATGATTGAAGCAGCACAAACACAAAACATGCCCAAAGTTCTAGATTACACAATAAATGGGATAAACAAAACTCTTTGGCTATGAAGAAAACTATATAAATTGTATATGTATGCTGAGAAATACAAAAAAACAAAACACAGGAACAGGTATACAAGAAACAGTCCTCTGCATAAATTTGTGGTTCAACACAAAAACTAGAACTCAACAAAACATGATGCCACTTCTACCCTGTTGCTCCAGGCATCATGCATTCTTCCCCTTTAAAACCAAAGATAAAGATTTTAAAAATAAAACATTATGGTTGGTTGTTTGCAAGCTGTTCTCTCCCTTATGCATGTGTCCCTCCTTTGAATCCCAGCTGTTGCCTATTCTGCAACAAACCACAAACTGCTTGAAGCAATTCATTGCATCAGAAGGACTCAAAAATGATGT
>JAJKFI010000004.1:36858530-36885364 GCA_029204185.1 Lerista edwardsae | reverse complement strand
AAGTGTAAACAGGATTGCCGCCACAGTCTAGCACTTCCATCAAACGTGGAAGTCCATGAAAGCTCATTACATGGCTACACCAAATTTGTTACTTGATAAGGTGCCACAAAATTCTGCAGTTGTTTCTACTACATAGCTACCTGCCTGGAAGTAATGCGGCAATGTTACACATGAGTATCACTCAAATTAGTGAGTGGTTGTAGATCACTTGGATGGAGGAGACCACAGATTCAGTTCCTGGCTGGGAAGACCCTTGTCTTTAATACCTGTAAGCAGCCAGTTCTGCCAATACTGAATTAGGCGGGGCAATGACAAGGCGATCCGTACATACAGTAGTTTCTTCACCAAAGTGCTTTCCAGACACAAAAGCTTAGATGCTCAATGTGCCATTGCGGCAGGCTCCATACATTTCATTTAAAGCAGGACAGCACACGTGAGGGAAGTACATGGGTGTTAACGTTTGACATGTGTGTATGGCCCAACGTAAAAGCCATGGGTGTCGGGCAGGAAGCCTGCAACGGCTCACAGAGCCCCACGCCACGCACACATCTTCCAGGAGTGGATCCTTGTCCTCGAATGTGGCGAGCGGGGCTTGAGTGAGAATCGAGACCGGGCTACGTGTCTGTCCTTAGTGGGCCACCCAATTGGGACGAAGAAGAAGAAGAAGAAGAAGAAGAAGCCAGGCTGCTGGAATTCCCCCCGGGGCGCTGAGTCTGGTGCGCAAACCCTTCCCCGTAGCCGAGCCTCGTTCTCTGTTGCTGTTCAAGGCGCCCTCACCGCAGCCAGGCGTCCTCCTCCTCCTCCGCGCCGCCCCCTTTCCGGGGGAACGAGGAACTGCCCCGGGCAGAAGCGGAGGCCAGCTCCAGCCGATGCTCGGGGTGGCGGCGGCGGCGCTCCCTGCCCTCCGTCCGCCCCCAGCTCCCGCGGGCGGGTACCTGCAGGAGGGCGCTGGAGGAGGCCAGCCGGGTGGTCTCCCGGAGGTCGTCCTGGGAGCCCATCTTTCCCACCGGCGACTGCCTGGCCGAAGGCGGAGCTCCGCCGCCTCAGCACGGGCGGCTGTGCGCAAATGCCGCTGCCCGGCGCTCCAGCAGCCTCATTCCCTTCGCCTTTTCCCCGGGAAACGTCGCCTCCTCGCCGGGAAGGCAGAACGCGGCCCCGCCCCGCCGTCGCGTCCGGATCTCGTCAGCTGCGGAGGGAGGAACGAGGAGGCGGCAGTGCAGTCTGCAGCCGCGCCGCGGATTCATGAGTCCCGCGCCCGCCCTCGTCTCCTCCTGTCCAAGGGGAAAGCGCTCGCACAGCTAAGCCGTGCATGCGCCTGCGGCACAGGAGCGAGGCAGGCGACGCGCCCGGGTTGCTTTGCGAGAGGTGCCGTCGCCCCTCTTGTTCCACGGGCCTGGCAAGCCTCGTTTTGCCGCTGCTAGTAACTGGTCGTTCATGCTGGTTCCAGAGGACCCGATTCAAGTGCAGGAACAGAATCTTAACAGCTCTGCCTCCCCCGCTCCCCAGCCCTATCCAGATTTCCAGCGCTGATGAAGCCCTGCCAAGAGGAGGGTGTATGCTGCCCCCTGCAGTGGGGAGCAATCACAGAGACCTCCTCAAAGTAAGGGAACATTTGTTCCCTTATCTCAGAGCTGCATTGCGGCTTCATTAGCACTGGAAAGTTGGATAGGATTGGGCCCTTAAACCATTGCTAGTCATCCCACTTCGTCACCTGGAAAATACCCTAGAAGTGTGTGTATGTGTCAATTCCAAATTTCATATTGGGGTACAGAGCTCCCTCCCCCAAAGCCCCTTTGATCTTATCTGGTGTATATTTTTAAACCTTGGGATTTGAATTGCTCTGCAGAACCCCCAAAAGCTTTTCAGAGTATGTGAAATCGTATATCCTTCCCATTCAGAAAATGTCCTGTATGTTGATGTTTCAGCAACAGGTCTGACGCAGACCTTTGACTGTATTAATTTCATCCCGATAACTTATATGCATGTTGGGATTTTTACTTATTTAAAGTAATACATTCCCAGAGTGGCTAATATAACATTTAAAACAACAAAATACAGAATAATGGCCATAATGGGAACGCTATAAAATAATTGGTGGAAAAAGACAATTTAAGCAATATATAAAAACTGATGCTAGTCTAAAATACATGAGTGAATAGAAAGATCTTCACAGAGCGTCAAAAATACCTTGAAAGTCCAGAGCGAGGACATCACAACTGAGAAGGTCCTATCACAACTCCTCACTCACTTCTGAAGGTGGCGGGACACAGCAGAGGTGCCTTTGAGGCAGATATTCATAACCGGGCAAATTGTGAAGGAACAGGAAGTCTTTAAGGATGCACACTGTTAGGAACTTGCTAAACCACCATGTCGAATTCAGCTCAGAAACCAACCAGGAGTCAAAGCGGCTGTTTTAAGAGAAGCAGATATGCCACACACACCTGTTTCCAGCTAGTAGCTGCCATGTTTTCAACTGACTGCTGTTTCTGAAATATCTTTTAAGGACATCCCTCATTGGGGCAGTCTAAATGTGAGTTAAGAACATAAGAAGAGCCCTGCTGGATCAGGCCAAAGGCCCATCTAGTCCAGCTTCCTGTATCTCACAGCGGCCCACCAGGTGCCCCAGGGAGGCATGAAATAACAAGATCCTGTTGCATCCTGTTGCCACTCCCTTGCACCCGGTACCAGTAGCCCACCACCTTTGTAAGGAGGTTGCAGAATCCATCATTGCCTATAGCCCACGATGGACCTTTCCTCCAGAAATCTGTCCAATCCCCTCTTAAAGGCATCAAGACCAGATGCCATCACCACCTCCTGTGGCAAGGAGTTCCACAGATTAACTACCCGGTGGGTAAAAAAGTACTTCCTTTTATCTGTTTTAACTCTCCCAACCCTCAGTTTTAGTGGATGCCCCCTGGTTCTGGTGTTTTGAGAGAGGGAAAAGAACATCCCTCTATCGACTTTATCCCTTCCATGCATAATTTTGTATGTCTCAATCATGTCCCCCCTCAGGCGCCTTTTTTCTAGACTGAAGAGCCCCAAACGCTGCAGTCTTTCTTCATAAGGGAGGTGCCCCAGCCCCGTAATCATTTTAGTTGCTCTCTTCTGCACCTTTTCCAACTCCACTATGTCCTTTTTGAGATGCGGCGACCAGAACTGGACACAGTATTCCAGGTGTGGCCTTACCATCGATTTGTACAATGGCATGATAATATTGGCTGTTTTATTCTCAACCCCTTTTTTAATGACCCCAAGCATGGAATTGGCCTTCTTAATTGCTGCCGCACACTGGGTCGATACCTTCATTGAATTGTCCACCAGCACCCCGAGATCTCTCTCCTGAGTTGTCACAGACAGCTCAGAACCCATTAGCCTATAGGCAAAGTTTTGGTTTTTTGCCCCAACGTGCATCACTTTACATTTGTCTATGTTGTAACGCATCTGCCATTTGGCTGCCCATTCCCCCAACTTGGAGAGATCCTTCTGGAGCTCTTCACAATCCTTTCTGGTTTTTACCACCCGGAAAAGTTTTGTGTCATCCGCAAACTTGGCCACCTCGCTGCTTATCCCTGTCTCCAGGTCATTTATGAATAAGTTGAAAAGCACGGGCCCCAAGACAGATCCCTGGGGCACTCCACTTTTCACCTCTCTCCATTCTGAAAATTGCCCATTGACCCCCACTCTCTGTTTCCTGGCCCTCAACCAATTCTGGATCCATAAGAGGACCTGCCCTCTTACTCCCTGACTGTGAAGTTTCTTCAGCAGTCTTTGGTGGGGGACCGTGTCAAATGCCTTCTGAAAATCCAGGTATATGATATCCACAGGTTCACCCACATCCACGTGCCTGTTGACAACCTCCTTAGTTGAAAAGCTTGCACACTTTTAGGCCACTTCAATATACATGCATACCAGCCAGTTAATGTTTTCTATGAAGAGTGCTAGCAGCAGAATTGTGAAGAGTTCTGACCTAAGGCTTCATTTTAGAGCACAATCCTAACTTGGAGTTACATAAGAACACTAGAAGAGCTCTGCTGGATCAGGCCAAAGGCCCATCTAGTCCAGCTTCCTGTATCTCACAGCGGCCCACCAGGTGCCCCAGGGAGACATGAGACAACAAGATGCTTGCATCCTGTTGCCACTCCCTTGCACCCGGTACCAGTAGCCCACCACCTTTGTAAGGAGGTTGCACAATCCATCATTGCCTATAGCCCACGATGGACATTTCCTCCAGAAATCCATCCAATCCCCTCTTAAAGGCATCAAGACCAGATGCCATCACCACCTCCTGTGGCAAAGAGTTCCACAGATTAACTACCCGCTGGGTAAAAAAGTACTTCCTTTTATCTGTTTTAACTCTCCCAACCCTCAGTTTTAGCGGATGCCCCCTGGTTCTGGTGTTTTGAGGGAGGGAAAAGTACATCACTTTATCGACTCTATCCCTTCCGTGCATCATTTTGTATGTCTCAATCATGTCCCCTCTCAGGCGCCAAGGCTAGGCTTTTTCTAGGCTGAAGAGCCCCAAACGCTGCAGTCTTTCTTCATAAGGGAGGTGCCCCAGCCCCATAATCATTTTTGTCGCTCTCTTCTGCACCTTTTCCAGCTCCACTATGTTCTTTTTGAGGTGCGGCGACCAGAACTGCACACAACACTGTAAAGCATGTTTGGACCACTCTCGAAGTCAGGGAGGACAGTGCATCCCTGTCTTCCTTTACAGTGTCCCTTGTGCCAGCCAAACTTTGCTGGCCTAACAGTGTCAGCTTTACTCCAGGTTAGGATTGCGCTCTCAGAAAAACTGATCTTGAATCCTCTTGATTTCTTCCTGGACATTTCCTTTGGAAAAAGGAACTGGTAACGGAATGGCTCTGTGTCCCAGTGTAATGTTTGGACCATGTTGAAATCAAGCATCAATGCCACATGGGGAATTCCAGGGCACATATTAATTAATATGTCTAGTCCAAAATTTTATCTTTTCTAATATGACCATCTGAGATAAAAGGAGGAAATTATATTACTGACAACGCAATCTACACCCCAGGCTGGAATAGGCAGGATGACATGCCTGTCCCATATCCAGCCCGGGCTCTGAGCTTCTGCTGTGCTACCCAGGGAAAGAGGGAAAAATTCCCTTCCCCTGGCAGCGTGCAGCGGCCCTGATGGGCTATTCAGAGCTGCACCACTGACATTGGCAACTCAACTCCAAGGGCCCATATTGAAGCCTGCCCGCTCTCTGCCCTCCCTCTACCCCAGTCCGCCCTTCCCCCATCCTGTTACACTTCCTGCTGGCCTCCCCAAACTGGTTAACCCCACACCTTGGCCTTTGAATTACAAACTCAAGAGGAAGAGATATTATCTTTCACACAGTGGTGTCATTCAAATGATTTAGGAACAGGAACTCACTTTTGATTGGCACTTGTCGGGAACCCGGAACCAACCACGGAGCCCGTTAGGATCCGGAACGCCCATTCTGGTCCGTTCCCCCTGAATGACATCACTGCTTTCACAGCAGAACTGCCTGGCTATTTTCAAGGATATTGCCCTTAGCTGGAGAAACCCAGCAACAACAAAGGAGATCAAACAATTGTTGTTGCACACTTATTCACTGCAAGAATTTTGTAGGCTTGCAGGACTCAGAAGTAATGTTGTCCTTTTTAAATGGCTTTTAGTTCAAGCAAAATAAGTATTACTAATTCTAATCAACATAGGCTTTCAAGTCTATCACAGGCTGTTGTAGAATGTTCATGGGTGTGTCTAAATTCACATCAAAGAATAATCCCATTCCTATGGGGAGTAGAGGGGAAAAAACTTTATGCTGATCTCTTGGTTTGAGGGTGACTATGGCTGCACAAGGATAAATAGTACATATATTATGCGCATTAATATTATGAGCAATTTACAGCCTGTCAATGGTGTCAGAATCTATCATTGCAGTTGGACACCATCCTGACTAATAATAAGGGTGGCTGCATGGAGAGGGGCACTTGGCAAGGATGCAGAACATCACTCTCCATGCTTGATTTAAATAAAACAAACCAGAAAAAAAGAACTGGAAATAAATTGGCTCATTAAGGAGGGATGCACAATACAATGCAATTAGCATTGGATAATTCTGATAACAACCACAACAGATTTCAGGAAAAAGGATGCAAACATATCCTAATAGCAAACATATCCCAAATATGTTGCATATGTACATAACAGTAAATGCTACTGTTCAAAGGGGCTTATTATTAGATAAGCATGTTTCTAGCTGCAGCCTAAATATCTTTATCCTCTCAGATTCCTAGCCTGCCTTTAACCAGTCTACCAACCAGCAATATGAAACTATTGACAAAGCATTCTCCTTTGGAAGATACCCAATCTCTAGCTGTCCAGTGTCTAGCTCTCAAGTGATGATCCTTCCACTCAAAATCTATAAACATTTTCTGCTTTAAAAAAAAGCCAGGATAGAATAATTCAAAATAGAAAATACATTTTTGGAATTAAATTGTTATCTAGGATATTTTTCAGGATCAGATTGTTTTAAACTGTGACACTAAACAGAATAGTGGGGGTCCAGGAAAATGAAATTAGCATCCCTCAATTAGTTTTGAAGAGATTTTTATTCAGCATCATGTAATAACAGATTGGAGCCACTAGATGGCAAGCTTTAGCAATGTGTAGCAAGAATTGCTGCTTAGGCAAAACTCTTTAGAGAAAGAGAACAATTAGAGTACAATGACAGAATCATGTCTTTGTTCTATGGTGTCCTGTGTACCCAAATCTTAGCAGTTAAAGTGCAACTGCTTGTGAAGTGGAGGCAGCAGTACTACGCCCATTGAAGTGGCAGAAAGACGCACTGAGCTCAATGGAACTCATGAGTAAACACAAAATGCACAGTATATGTACTTCCAGAGCAGTAACCATATTAGTCTGTAGCAACAAAAACAACAAAGCATTTGGGGCACATCACAGACTAACACATTTATTGCAGCATCTGCTTTTGTAGCTTATAGCTATAGCTTAGGCTATAATTAGAGTTGTTTGCTTCCGGTTAGTAAAATGGGATTATAGCCTAATTCTAACTGAACACAATGGACTTACTTCTGAATAAATTAAGTGATACCATTTTCAAACACCTTGAGCTATGCTACATTTGTTAGCCCTTAAGGTAGAGATTCTTCCCATACTTCCAAGGAGAGTTGGGGCCTCTGTAACTGCTTGCAGGGGAAGGGGCAGAAATATGATTGCCACAGTTGTGCCTCCACTGAGGAAAAAACTTACCTGTGGGTCACGGTGGCTCTCTTGAGGGTCCAGGGAGCCCACAACCCATTCTACAGGCCTCCCTGCACCTCCAGATGTTTTTCATCATGAAACCAGAAGTGGGGTGGGAGGACAGTTTACAGCAGTTTGGAGACATGGGGGGGCCTGCAGAAGGGGTCAGAGGTTCCCTGGACCCGCTGGAGAGCAACCCCCAGGTAAGTTTAAAAAAAATCATTTGTCCCTGGATGCAGATTGTGGTGATCATGTCACCACCACCACCCTGCCCTTTAAGGGGGCAACAACAGAGCATCTCTGTTGCAATGCCCCAATTCAGGAGACTCTGGTTTAAGTTGCCACAACTGTTTTTAGTTATTCAAAACAGTTATATCACACTTTTCTCCAAGCAGTAGAGGCATCAAAAGGGAATTATATTAGTAAAATTAAAAAAGAACAATTAAAAATTTGCAAAAAAATACAACCAGCCGTCTATAATACTATCAAGAAATAATAATAGTGATCCTGAGATAAATGCCTACAAAACCAACAGCGGGAATGGGGAAAGGCACTTCAAAGCAAAGAAAACAGAACTCAAACACCTTTGTAAGGTCTGCAAAGAGGGGGGCCTACCTGCCTTCAGGGCAGAGGGAATTCTGCATATGGAAAACCACTAAGGAGAAAATCCTTCCCACCTTGCCATCAACCTAGCTTCTGACAGAGGCAGTTCTTGTGGGAGAGCCTCTCCAGCTGGCCTTAACAGAAGGTTATGTCATGTTAAGAGAGGCAGTCCTTCAGGTACCCCAGTCATAAGTTATGTACAACTTTAAAGATAATCATCAATACCTTGAATTGCACCCAGAAACAGACTGCTAGCCAGTGCATCTGGTACAGCAGCAGCATACAGGAGTCAAGCTGCCTGGCTGCGGAGCGAACAGAACGCGGCGCCCCGGCCGCGTTCTTTCTGTTCGCTCGTGCTGGCTCTTGCCTTAAAGAGCCGGCACGAGCGAACAGAACACAGCGCTGCCCAGCGCCCCGCCCCCCTTGAGAAGCGGGAGGGGGCGCCGGGTGGCAGCGCATTCTCCTTGCTCCGGCTGGCTCTTTAGGCCAGCCGGAGCGAGGAGAATGCTGCGCAGGGCCTGGGCGGGAGCGGGCGAGCCATGGGCGCCATTTTGGGGGGGCGCCATGCGAATGGCGCCCCCTGCAAGATGGTGCCCATGGCTCGTGCCACCCCGTGCCACACCCTAGAAACACCCCTGCAAACGTAGCTGCATTTTTGCAGGAGCTGACATTTCTTCACTGAAGGTGCCCTGACCCTTAAACATCTCTAGAATGTAATGGCAACAGGGGTGTAGCTAATGAAAGTGTAGCCCAGTGCAGAGGGCAAAATGTTGTCTGGAAGTGACGTCACAGATGTATTTTCGTTTTCAGCAATAACTTTGATAAAGATATTACACTCTGGTTTGTTTCTTTGCATTTTTGCATTGAATTACCTTTCCTTTTTTTGAAAACCCAGCGGAAAGAACTCCTAGATCCAGAAGACAAGAACAAAACTGAAAAGGTGTTCTAGGCACCTTTTCCTTAGGTACTACAAATGCATTTTCTGTTCAAAACTTTCTTTTGTATTATTAGAGTTATATGTTTCCCAAGTGTATATAAGTTTATATATAACTTGAAGGTATTATTCATACTTACCAAGGATTTCACAATTTTGGTCACTAATGTCAAGCTCAGCTTGTTGCCCCCCTAAAGCTTGTTGCCCAGTGCAATTGGGCAGAAGATTTAGTTGAGAGGGTTAATGCCTCCATTTGCCTGAAGATAAGAGCTGAAGATCTGAAGGTCGCCAGTTTGGGACTACCAGAAGTCTCTGTGAGCGGCAGACCTTGTAATTGCAACTGATTAACAGCTGAGCTGTCTCTGGTTGCCTCGTGAGAGGGGGAGTGTGCCGGGTCAGCTGCTTCTCTGGTGGGAGCAGGGAAGCCGCTTATCAGCCAGCAGAAGACAAACGGATGGCCAGAAAGAAGGCTAAATCCAGAAAGATCCATCTGTATGTGTAGTTCTTGTAAGATAGAACGTTTCTGTAAATTGTAAAAACCTTTGGGTTTACGAATAAAGTCTGCCAATGTAAACCGCCTTGAGTTATAGTCATTAGAGAAATCTAGTGACCTAAGAAAGGTGGTATATAAATACAATTAATTATTATTATTATCATCATCATCATCCCCCTGCACTTCTTGAGCTACGCCTCTGAATGCCAATGGATAACAATATTCAGTTTCCTCTTGTTACATCTGCCATCTCACTTTATATTAAGCTCAAATATGAATGAAAAGCCATTTAGAGAGCTGGGGCAGAGAGACCATTTCGCTCACCAAGTACGTCCCAACCCACAGTTGGAGAAACACTGATTTATGCTATTGCTGGGAACTATGTTTTCTTTATTCCATTGATATCCCACATTTCTTTAATGCTGGAATTCAAGGCAGCATTCATGGGTTTCTTTGCCAGTTCCCCATCCAGACACCTACCAGGAATAGACCTGCTTAGCTTCAACAGGGCTCCTGGATCACATTTTGTACAGTGTCAAATATATGTTTATACCTTGTTTAACTCTCTTCCTGCAGGTTTTTTTTCTGCTCAAAATCCCAGCTGATCCCCCACCCCCGATTTCAAATGCATCTTTATCCTCACATAAATTTGGGAAACATATAACTGTAATAATACAGAAGAAAGTTTTGAACAGAAAACATATTTGCAATTCCTAAGGAAAAGGTGCCTAGAACACACTCAGTTGTGTCTGCTGGAGCCAAGAGTTCTTCAGCCTGGTTTTCAAAAAAGCTTTGTTACTCTATTTTACTGTTACTGTATTTTATCTGCTTAAAATCAGCTTGTCTCAAAACAATATGTACCACATAATAACAGATCTACAAAGCTCAGAAAAATATTCAGCAACGTGCAGTTTAAAATAGAAATGCAAGGTGACAAAATAACACTAGGAAGCATCAAACATTACTGCATGCGTGTTTTCCTGGTTTTTTGTCAGGTAATCTGCATGGTAGGAAACTTAGTTTTTTTTTAACATAATCCTGATTTTTCAGTCTTCTACAGTAAACACAGCTGTCCTGTAAGTTATATAGTTATCCAGGTGAGACAATAGATCAGTGGTCAGGGAACAGGGGTAAATTACCCCAAATGGGGTAAAAATGAAATTCCTGGGGGTAATGGACGGTCGTGCTGCCGAGACACAGCCGGGCATGCATATAAATCTATATGCATGCCCGGCTGTGTCTTGGCAGCACGACCGTCCATTACCCCCGTTCCGGTTCCGTCACTGGCTGGCTGGCTGGCTGGCTGGCTGGCTTTGTTTTGTTTTGTTTGTTTTGCTCCGCCCTTTACAACTTCATATTTACATAGCATTAATTAAGCTCATTAATTAATCAAATAAAAAGCAATGGGTTCCAATATGTAATTTTTTTTCTTTTGTTTGAGGGGGGGGGAACGTTGGCGTATCCAAATATATTTTGGGGTAAAAGGTAAAAAAGTTCCCTGACCCCTGCAATAGATAATAGATCTTACCAGAATCCATTGATCCAATGCAACAATTCGTTAGGCCGCTCATAGTCTTCTAATAATACCTAGAATTTTTATAGCATTTTCTGAGTGCAAATTTAACTTGTATTTTCTTAAGAACATAAAAAGAGCCCTGCTGGATCCAACCAGGGGTCTACCTAGGCAGGACTGGCTCTAAGTGGTGGGGCCCAATTTGGGGCATTCCCACAGGCCCCCCACCCTCCCTGCAGGGGCCCCCCACTCACTAAGAAGAGCACTTGTGGTGCTGCAAGAAAAGCACGGCACCTGGAATTAGTTGGTGGTGACGTTAACACCAACTGCTTCCAGGAGGTCCATTTTGGGTCATTTGGCGGCAGGGGCAGGTGGGAGGGCCCAAGGTAGAGCTGCGCTGCTGGCCCCATTGACATATGGTCCATAGAGATCCCAGCTGCAGCGCAGGCAATATGCTTGCTATGCTGGTGCAAGGTCCCCCAACGTGCGGAGGCCCAATGTGATGCCATCAGTCACATTGGCTTAAGGCCAGCCTTGCACCTAGGCCAGCATGCCGTTTCCCATAGTGGAGCACCAGCTTCCTCTGGGAAGTCCACACGCAGGAGAAAAATTCTCCAGTGTTTCTCAAATTGTGGGAACCACTAGGTGGGTCACAAGCCAATTTCAGGTGGGTTATGAAGTACCTAGGCGCAGCCATCATTGAAAATATGGGAAGGTGGGACACTGTGCAGTGGAAGGATTGTGTGGCTATTTTGCTTGTAAGTAGGCTTTTTTCCTTCTAATGATACCTAGAATTTGTATAGCATTTTCTGAGTGCAAATTTCACTTGTATGCTTGTGGGCTTCCCAGCTTCCTCTGGGAAACGGCATGCTGGCCTAGGTGCAAGGCAGGCCTTAAGCCAATGTGACTGATGGCATCACATTGGGCCCCCGCACTTTGGGGGGGGGGGGGGCTTGCACCAGATTCATTTTGCTATTGGAAAATGATTGAGAAATAACCCAACTTGTAGCTGCATTCTCAGGAAAGCAGCAGGCTCTGGCAACCCAATGACGGCACTTGTGGTGTGTCCCAGACAGATCAGCATTCTAAAAAGTGGGTCCTAGTGTTAAAACGTTTGAGAACCACTGGTGTAGAACCAACTGGTTGTATGAAGAAGATCCTATTGGCTCCTCAGATCAGGTGGCTTGAAGAGCAGCTGTAGTGTATCTAGTCATTATATAGGGCTGATAGCCTTCCCGGCTGAAGGGCTGAGGTTAAAGTGCCTGACTTTGCACCCCCATTACCAGACTCCCTGCTCTGAAACTACCAGTGTCCTACACTTTACTGTACAGTACTGGTGAATCTACACTCTTGTAAGTTGATTCATTATAAAACAAGATACTAGACAACGAAAATAAGTCATGTAAGGGAAAACAACTTTGTTGCTGACTTTTCATTCTGGCCATACGCTTCGAGGGTGGCAGATCCATCATATGAAAGCTGCCCTTGTTTTTAAATCTGATTTGATTTGAATAAGGATGTAGGTTGGGAATGATTAAGGGTAGGTGATCTGTACAAGTACGACAATGCATGTGCCAAGCATTTCTGACTTGACAGTTCTACTTAGTTGTCAAAGGGAATTTATGGCCCACTTCCCACATGAAATTGTCATTTGAATGCCATTATGCTTATCTGACCAAAGGAAGCCTCATGGCTTACCAATCTTCTTTATATGGTCATGAACTGCTTGAGAAAATCCTGGAGACACATTCATTATGCCAGGGCACAGTGAGTGTTAGAAATGTGCTGTTCGTGAAGCCCACAAAGAAGGGATGCTTTTGCTAAAGGTGGCTGTTGGATATCCGCTGTCTCAATAGCATTGAAAGATGAAACCCGATAGGAAAAGGAGTTTCAGAACGAACAGAGGCAATATTGTTTGTTTGGCTACATTCAAAGAGGTGAAACTAGCTCTGATTCATGGCCTGCACTGGGAGCCTTTACATGATGCTGCCTTTCAGCAATCTTTGTCAAAATCTTTGTCAAAAGGTGGCTAAGGTTATTTTTTAATTTGTTTGCATTAATTTAACAGAATCTCTCACAGTTTTCCATCAGTTGATTGTCATTTGCTACAAGTTAGGCTGATGGTTAATACAGAATTTGTCCCAGATCAACATGGGTTCCTAGTACAGGAGTAGGCAACCTACAGGCATGGCTTGGATCCAGCCCACCACCTGAAATAATCTGGCCAATAATAAACACAACAACAACAACAACAACAACAACAACAACAACAACAACAACAACAACAACAACAACTGGTATTTATATACTGCCTTTCTTGGTTATTGGATTACTTCTCTGATTTTAATCCAAGGCAGTTCACAATAGGCAGGCTTTCTCTAAACCCTCGAGAGGGTTTTACAATAACGAAGTTCTCATCTTTCAAGAACAAACAAACAACATGGAAGCTTCTGGAAGCTAATCAAGATGTTAGCACATGTATATCAAACACAGATCCAATGGCTATTGATGGACCCAACATGTGGTCCTGAAGGTTGCTGATTCCTGCTCTAGTACCTCATTTGCCGATATGAAACATGGTCCCTGCCAGGTTAGTCTGTTTCTTTCACAGTTGGGTTAATCACTAAATAAAATTGCTGAGTCATGCTTAGCTAGCCTTCTGATATCTGACAGTTAGTAATCACCACTTGTTAAACAGATGCATCCCTTGCGGTTATAATATGTTGAGATGATCTGGGCATCAGTCCAAGGTCACACGCCTGGTTGAGGCCACATTTCAGAGAGTTGCATCATCTACTTTTTTCTTGACATTAGGGTTCTTTTGCCTAAACAGGGTCTGGGAATACCCATTAGCTATGCATCCGGGATCAACATGGATGGCTGCAGTCATGCCACACACACAGCCCATGAATGTGGCATGACTGCAGCAAACAGCACAATGTCATTGGAAGCATCTCCCACATCACATGTTCTCTACTTACCTCTCCTGGCCTTCCTGGTCTCCAGCTCACCCAACTGTGTCAGCATCCCTGCATGGTGCAGGCTGGCCCTGGATATGATTGGGCCTTTTATTACATTTACTTTGGTTCTAAGGTAATAGATGATTTCCCATTCATTCCCACCCTGACTGACCACCCATGCTTGAGGCAGCACAGGAAAGCCCATGTCCTGCAGCATGCAGAGTGCATCACATCCCCAGGCTGCACCTCACAAGTAATCAGCAGGTTGGCTGTGGTCCCACCTAGAAATACAGCTGCCCCACTTTGCAAGGAAGGCTGACTACAGCCCGGACACAGACACACCTCTGCTGCTATTATGCACCCCAGAGAAGAATCTCCCATCACCACTAATGGGAACATTCCATTTTCAGGACAAATAGCAGCCATAGAGGAAGCCAGTTCAGACTGGGACTGTGATGAACCTAAGGTTAAGCCCTATTCTCTACATGCCACAGTCCCAATCTGAATTAGGTTCTCTGCATCTGCATTTAGCAACCCCTCCACAAGCACATAAAGGCCAATTACAGGCTGAAAATAGCATGTATTTAAATTTGACCCAGAGTTTAAACTTGTTAAAGGGACAGCGAAGAATAAAATATTTCTGTAGGTATGTAATAGCCCATTTCCAAGAGCCAATCTTTCTGATTCTCCCTGGTGATCCCACAGTGGTGTGGGAGCTGTTTCCAATGAAGCTGTGCTATATGCACAGGAACGGTGGGACTGTGTGGCCAAGGCCAATCACATCAGCCTTTCCCATCTGCACTTTCTCAGCTGGAAAAATCCACATAACTGTGGTCTCAGCATTCACACATACTGCAGCCCCAAGGGATCATACTAAGGGAAAGTATTTCCCACTTCACTGCATATTCATTGGGAGTAGATAGAATCTGTAAGTAGTTAGAATCTGCCTGCTTACTGTGTCTTCTCAAGCCAGCCACAATGTTTATTCTACCGGGAAGAACCAAGACCAGCAAATACTATACTGTGAAATGAATGAAATCATCGCCAAATGACTCTGCACCCTGGACTGTCCTTTGTGCTTTGGAGCAGCCAGAGCAGAGACACATAATAAAAGCAGCCTGGCTCGGGATTGTGCCATCACCCTAGGCCAGAGGTTCTCAAACTTTTTAGCATTGGCACCAATTTTTTAGAATGACAAATTGTCTGGGACCCACCAGAAGCAAAGTCATGATCAGAAGCACTGTTATTGTGACAGAGCCTGCTGCTTCCCTGAGAATGCAGCAATCAATTGGGTTATTTTTCAGCCATTTTCCAACAAAGTGAATCAGAAAGAAAAAAACCTGTTTACAACCTTGACACAAGCAAAGCGACCACACAGCCTTCCCCCTTTGCAGTGTCCCATCTTCCTATATTTTCAATTTGGCTGCTCTAGATGCTCTGTGACCCACCTGAAATTGGCTCTCATCCCACTGTGGATCCCGACCCACAGTTTGGGAACCACTGCCCTGGGTCATAGCATAATATGCAGTCATGCCTCATTATCCACTGGGGTCCTGTTCCAGAACCTCCAGCTGATATCAAATCAGTGGAAAAATAGCATTAAAGACCCACTTCACACCCATTCTGGGGTGACAATGGAGGAGTAAGAAACCCAGAAGTGGTCTTTAACGCTATCCTTAACCCCAAGATGCTTGCAACTGGTGCAGCTTAACAGCTCAAAGGTAAGAAGTGGGATTTTTTTTTCCTTGTTACATTTAAAAGTGGACCCCAGTATCAGTGGTGAGCCAGTGGATGCTGAGGGTTAGGACTGCACCCTGAATCAGTGGATACAAGGCACAACCTGTATGCACTTTCTTTATCTGGTTCTCCCAAGAAAAGAAGAGAGAAGTCTCTCTGCTTCCTATGTGGCTACAATCCCCTGCTGCTTCTATCCCAAAGAGTATAATAACTAAATGCAGGGGAGGAGGAACAGATGGACAGAATGGTACTGTGGAGAAGCAAACAAAACCAGTGTGAAACTAGGAAGTGTATTAAGGAGCGAAAACCCATGAAATCACCAGAACAAAAATAAAGTCCATGCTTCAGAATTATCATGGGTTTTAAATCCATTCTGAGGGCAATGCCCTGATTAGGCTAATTAAATGTGTCCCCATTAGCTGACTGGACCTATGAGCCATTCTGTTCATTGCTTTATGCTGTGAAAGGTTAAAGGCCTTTCTTTGTTTGTAATCCCATAATACACTTGGATTTACTGTGTACAAAAGCACAAGATTAAGGGATTAAAGAAGAGAAAAGCAGAATTATCTGCCACTCGCAACAATTTGTTTCACCGATAACTTTCCTATAAAAGCACTTTAGAAAGGAATTTATTTTATCATCGTCCATTCATTATGCCAAATAGGTTTTTAAAGTACTAAGATATCTTTGCTGAGTACCTTGATGTCTGGTTTTTTAATAGGGGTTTAATTAGTACATTCTGAAAAGATGTTCAATGTTGATGACATGGTTGTCAGTGATCTTTATCCCTGGATTAATATTATACTTGGAGAGTCAACAAGCAAAATCATTTATGGGTGCTTGCAGACATAAATAATTTTAGCAGAGACCTTGTATTGGAAAAGGCAGGAGCTACCCCAAGGAGATAGAGAATGGTATCAGGAATGGCCCCTTGTCCAGGTAAACCAGGGATTATGGGGTTAATCCCAGAACTCCTGCAGCAGGAACACAGCTGCAGGCTAATAAGGGCTCTGGCTCTGAAGGGAGGTTAGCACAGGTGCAGATGGGTGTGTGGCTGATGAATTAAAGCCTGATTGGCTGGCCTCAGTATAAAGTTGGAGGCAGGAGCTACAGTAAAGCACCTGGGAAGGTGCTGGATGGATGGATTGGGGCTGACTGATGGAGTGGTGGCCTGCTTGCCGGACAGATGGGCGGACTGGATAAGGTAAGGTTATTGTGGGGAATAACCAGTGGTGTCATCCAAATGATTTAGGAACAGGTACTCACTTTTGATTGGCACTTGTTGGGGTCCGCCCACCGGAAGTGACGTCATAAGCCGGACATGATGCTGCCTGGGAAGGGAAGGTAGGCTGCCTGGGGCTCCCGCTCCCTCCAGCCGCGCAGATCCAGCGTCCCAGTTCCTCCTGCAGCCTCCCCCCAGCCCCCACGCGGTCTTTTTTTGGGCGCCCGTTCCCCCTCCTGTTTCTTGCCGGCCGGCCCGGCACGCAGTCGGGCGCCCACGTGGTTGCGCGGCCCAGTGGGCGCCTGTTCCCCCTCCTGCTCCTTGCATTTAACATTAAATTTAAATGGCTCCCTGTCCCAAAAGGGTTCACAATCTAGTACAGTCTAGCCATATGTCTATACACATCTCAAGAAAGCAAAGCAATAGAAGTTAAATCAACACTAACCACAAGCTGAAGTTATTACAAACATGATCACATCCATGGCAACCATCATGACCTCACTTCCGGCTATGACCTAACTTCCTGCCACAGCCGCCCTCCCCTCCTCTTCAGAGCCATTCCCAGCCGCTACAGCAAAATGGACTACAAATGGCTATAAAGTGGGGGAGCGGCTGCTTGCAAAAAAATAAGGGATCAGGACACATTCTGGGGGCTGTAGGTGTACTGGTTGGGTGGAGACAAAAATTGCTCACTCCACAGCAGAAAAGCACACTCTTGTTTTCAGGTAAGTCTGCCTATATCCAAATTTCTCTAAGTTCCAAAGCAAACATGTAGCTAGTCCTTGGGGAAATGGCTCCATGAGTCACAGCCATTAAACTCAACTCAGGTGGGATTTGCAACCCACGTTCACTGCAATCCAGTTCAAGGCAAAATCTTCTCCCTGCTGATCATTCCTCCCGCATACTTCCTATGTCTGCATGTATCCCACCAGCTCCCACTTCCCCTAGTGCCCTTCTGAGGGCAATAAATGACCTACTCTTGCCTGCCACAGCATGATTATGTGCTGTTTGTTTTCTGTGCCAGCGTGCACTGGGCTGATCCACTCACGTGGGACCAAGCTGCCCAGCCCCTCCTTGGGGCTGCCGTAGGCATAGGATCATGCCTCCTTCCATGGGCATACAGCCATGCTTTCCCATCCCCACAGGATCTGGGCGCTCTCTCATCCTTCACACCCAGAGTCCTGGCAGACAAAAATATTTCAATTTCAATCCTACCTAACCCCCCCCCCCAAGCCAATGAAGCAATGCCAATCGGTCCTGTGGAGGAGTTTCAGGTCCCAGAGGCCTCCTTAAGCCAAAGGGACTGTCCAGGGCAAGCTTCCGCCACCTGCACAGGTATACAGTGTCATGCCTGGGTGTAGGGAGCCTCACAGACTCCTCTGCTGTAGTAAAAAGCAGTTTGAACACCACTTCCAGTGTTTGATCGAAACCAGGAAGTGGTTTTCAATCTTTTTTTTTTTACTGTTCAGGAGGCTCAGGGAGCCCTGCAGAGGCATCTGTGGGGCTCCCCACATCCCCCAGGGTCTCCCCACATTGCCCCAGAGGCTAGAGCCCCTCCCCTGCACACACTTAAGTGCTCCCAATTCCCTTGTAGGAGGTTGGGAAGCACTGTAGCTGCTAGGAAGTGTCTGTATCATTGTCATGAAACTATTGTTTCATGTAGGTTCTATTCTTTTTTTGTATTGATAGTAGATGTATTTTTGTATTGATAGTAGATGAGACCTTGTACATTAGTGTGGAATTATTTATACAGATGTTTAATAACTATTTGGGTTCTATTCCTTTGTGTTTGGGCCTCTTTGCGATACATATAAAACCGTCTCTCTCATTTCTCCCTCAATTTAAGAGAATCCTGTAAATTATAGCTTGCAAGGCAAGTTAGTCCAAGAACTCCTCCTTGCTAAACTAGGCCCTGGGTTGGTGGCAGTGGCAACTACCTAAGAGGGGGAAAGTTTTCCCTCTGAACACAGCAGTCATGGAACAACTCTATAGTTCCTTCTCATACATACTCTATAGTTCCTTCCCTGACCCCAGTGACACTGGTGCTCATATGGAAAGGAGTCATGTACAGTATGCTCCCTCACACAGCTGATACCTGAGGTGGTGTGGAAGTTATCCTCAGGGAACTAGTACTTGCACTGCTCCAGACAGTATATGGATCACATCGCATGTCGAACACTAAGATCACAATCAAAAATCACAATATTAAAAATAATATTAAAAATAATTTACATGACAGGAGGTCTTGCTAAACTTAGTGGAATGTACTTCCAAGTATACCTATGGGCTTGTATGAATTTATGTATGACTAGCATTTCAATTTCATAAAATAATGGCGACGCTTACAGCTCTCTAAGGATGGGGACCGCTGTATCTGAGGAACTGCTGACTTTTGTATAAATTGGCACATCTCCTTAGATCAGTGTTTCTCAAACCTGGTCAGAGAAAGCTGGGAACAGCCTTCTTGGGGGCTCTTGGAAGCTGCAGACCTTACTCTTGCTTGCTATATTCCTTTTGTGTGTTAACAGTTTGAATTTTTAAGAGAGGATTTTTTTGAAAAATTTTGTTTTTAGTTCAGTTCTGTTACACAATATTGGCCCTAATCCTGCTTTCTGTCAGGGATGTTTCATGGTTGTGCAATTGCTGCAGTCCAAGAATGCCAGTTTGGATTCCAGGAGTATCATTTGATTATGGCACTTCCTGCTTAATGATGGCACTTCCAACTATGACATCACTTCCAGGTTAATGACATCACTTCTGGTGGGTCCCAACACAAGTGCCATTCTA
Organism: Lerista edwardsae; assembly: GCA_029204185.1. Lineage (NCBI taxonomy): Eukaryota > Metazoa > Chordata > Lepidosauria > Squamata > Scincidae > Lerista > Lerista edwardsae. Next base: position 36,865,864 of record JAJKFI010000004.1, on the reverse strand, counting down.
AAAAGTGGGCCCAGGTCTCAAATGTTTGAGAACTACTGCCTTAGGTCATCTGAGGGGCAGTTTTATGTGTGTCACCCTTAGCTGAAGCAAGGTTGGTGGCACCAGGGCCTTCATTCTGGTAGCACCACTATTATGGAGCTCCTTAGTGTAACTGAGATCTGTGCCTCCCTTTGGCTTTCCAGTGGAGGCTAATCTTCTCATTTAGCATTCCTTTGTTCTTTTTGTTGGTTTCTGTTCTGCTGGGCTTGCTTTCTATTCTGTTTTGCATGTTATTTATTGCTATTGGCTGTTGGTTTTTGAATTACTTTTTATAAATATCCATAATGCTGTTCTCTGTGCCACTTTGATTTGTTATTGGTTGTTGTATTCTACTTTTTAGCTTTGATTTTCGTTATGCTCTCCAGTGATGGAGGGAAGGAAGGGCACAATTATTTTAAATAAATAATGTTTCAGTGAGATGAAATGGTAACTGGAACATGCAAGAAACATAAGATGATATGTGCATGGTTTGCTCATGGATGTACGACTGCACCTGCATTTGATTGTTTAATTCTTGTATCCGAGTCTATACAGCTCTGCATTTTTTCTCTTTGATGCAGCTCTTGTTATTTATTACACCAATTACTGCAATTCTTCTTTGCTTGGTTTCACTCTTCAAATCTGTTTCCTGTTTTTAATTCTTTAGTTCACATTCAGCCCATCATTATGTTAATGTTTCTCCAGTTTTCTGCTATTCACACTGGGTCCCCTGTAATTCTCATATTCTGTTTAAGCTTCTGCTGATTGACAAATGCCTTCATTCTCTTGCTCCCACTCATCTGTTAATTCTTTTCTCTGTCCATATCCTTTCTCACAATCTTTGTTACTATGTTGTATTGTGCCATTCTCCTCCATAAATGCCAAATTACATCCTCCATTCCCCTCAGTGCACAGTTTTGGGAATTATTGCTGTTGGCACTCTAGGAATAATGAATATTAATGATGATACTTGGTGTTTGTAATAATGAGCTACATAGTTTCATTGCTAATTGCGAATTACATTGAGCTTCGAATTATTTCCTATAGTTAACCAGTCTAATTCCTGGAACAGACAAGAATGAGCGGACTGGAATTCCTGGAATGAATAAGGGCTGAAGACAGGCAGACTTTCTAAGAGGGGTGGAAGTGATGATGATGATGTGTGTTTATATACCACTTTTCAACAAAAGTTCACAAAGGAGTTTACAGAGAGAATCAAATAATTAAATAGCTACCTGTCCCAAAAGGGTTCACAAGCTAAAAAGATGCAGAAGAACACCAGCAAACAGCCACCAGAAAAGGCACTGTGCTGGGGTAAAGAGAGGCAGTTACTCTCCTCCTGCTAATTAATATAAGAGGAGCACCACTTTTAAGAAGTGCCTCTGCCCAGTTAGCAAAGATAAATCTTCTCTATCCTGCCCCTCCCCAGCCTTGGAATGCAGGGAAGGTGTGTTCATACCATTCCCACCATAAGTTTGTCTAGCTCCACTGGAAGTTACACCTAATATTGTGTGTGATAGTGTTGCTGTGCAAAAGAAAACTGAAACTGAGAAAGGGGGCAACACTGGAAAGACCCAGAGCAAGGGTGGTGTCAGGCCAGGCACTAGTTGAGGTCCCAATGCCTATCAGTGGCCCCCTGATGCTTGCAGTACTGGTAAAGGACCACAGATTTCCTCCTCCATCAGTGGGGAAGGTGGAAGGCGTTTCTACCCATGGCTGATAAGCTACTTTGACTCTGATCCTTGGGCTGAAATGCAGCAGTTCTCATCTGGGAAATGGTATAGTATAGTTCAGTGGTAAGGAAATCCCCGTGCACATTATATCTCAGTCACAATTTTACTACATTGCCGTCATTAGTGGTTCCCAACCTTTATTGGGACACTAACCTCTTAAGGAGCTAGCGATCCAACTGGAGACCCATACTGCCATTTGTATGGCACTTCCAGGTTTTGCTGCTGCTACCACCACCACCGCTGTCAAACGTGTTTAACCTAGCACAGCACCAGTTTGGCTGGTGCTGATGCAGGTAGGACAATAACAGCTGGGGAAAACAAAACATCAGCACCACACTGGGTTTGCTATGCATATCTATTGATCAAGCCCATCCACCTAATGATGGCCAAGGAGAGCTCCATGGTACTGAGTTGGACATTCCCATAGTTGGAGTAGCCCGTCAAAACCTTGATTTTGTCCCCCCCCCCAAAAAACAAACCTTATCAAAGAATACGGCTAGCTTGAACTGGCACACATTTAGGCACATAGAGTTAATCTGTCTCATACTAACAAGCCCTTCCTGGAACAGACATGACCTGTAACAATCTCTGGGCAGGGCTTATAGGTTTTATTTCCATTTGCTTCTACTTCTAAGACCAGATGTTCTCTAAAGTCAAGTCCTGGCTTGGTCTAATTTCAAGCACCTGTTTTGGCCTGACAGTATCCTTCTGGGATCCTTGTTTCCCATACTATTTAGTTGTTATAGGTATAAATATAGATATAAAATAGGTGTGCCAATGGATGACGACACAGCATGCATGTGACAAAGTGGGCTCTTCTCTATAAGCAATGGTTTATGCAACCATAAATCTGTTCGTCTTTAAGGTGCCACAAGGCTCTTTGCTTTTCATCAAGGAAGTAATTTTGACACTGATTTGTTGCAAAGGTAACTGTTTTGGTGCAAGGATTAATATAGCTCAGAAAAATAAAAGTAAATCCTGCCCACTCAAGTAATTAGACTTCCACCGTGTGATTGTTTGGAGAGCTTGGTGCTTTGCATTGCCTAAGCAATGAGCCGCTGGCCAGGAGCACACTCCTCTGTAATCATCATTCTGACTGCAGGCGGATGTGGAGGCTGTAATTGCACATCTGAGGCTTTCTGATGGTTGGATGTATTTTAGTTATCTGCATCTTGTATTCCAAAGAGGCTGCTTCCACCTAACTCAGCTTTAAAAATAAAGCCAGGCATTTGGATCATCTCTAGAGGTGCAACCTGCCAAGAGACAGCTTGAAAATTCTTCTCACTAGCTTAGCGCATCAGTCTACAGACACCGCTATTCACACAGGAATTATTGCGTGTTATCTTAGGACATGTCTGCCTTGGCACAAATTTGGTTTCTGTATGAGTTACCCTCTTATACTATGGGGAACCTGGGAGAACGTCAGATGTGAGACTTGTAGATCTCACTAACAGTATAATCCTATGGATGGCTATGCAGAAATAAGTCCCATTGTGTTTGATGGAATTTACTTCTAGGAAAGCATGTATAGGATTGCAGCCTAAGGACCCTTTTACTCCTTTCCCCATAACCCTCTCACCACTGCATGAGTCTCTATCTCTTGTGACCTAGGAATAAACCTGCTGTAGGCCTATGTTAAAATCCCTGCCAGGAAGCTGTACAAAATCCTTTTATCAACCTGTTACCAGCACCTATATAAAGCCTCAATTTTGTAGTCAAGGTTCAACATATTGCATTCACACCAAGTGCACAGTGATGCACATCTGATCCCTGTAGTCTGTGTCATGTCCCATACCAGAGGTTTCCAAACTGGGGTGTCATGACACCCCAGCCAAGGAGGCCGTTTTCTCCTTACATGAGGCAGCGCCAACCTGGGCTTGGGGAACCCTGCAGAAGGGTCATCGGGCTCCCAGGACCCTCCCCCCAGAGGCTGGTGCAGCCTCAGGTAAGGAGAAAAAAATTCCTTTTGGCCCTAGCAGCAGCGTGAACATAGTGATCACATGGCTGTCTTCACCATTCCACTGCAAGAACTTATAGCGGTTCCCCAACTCCCAGAGAGCTGCCCTATAACAGTCTCATCAACGTTGGACCATAATCAGTACAAAGCCAGTGTGGGTTCTGCCCTGCTACATCATGATTAATTATAGAGATAAATAACTTCCTGCACTTCCACTGCTAGCTATGAAAGCCAAAGCAATTGCACAGCAAATACAAACCATGTGTTGGTTAGTGATGTATCATTTCATAGAGTTGAAAGTGACCCACAAGGTCATCTAGTCCAGCCCCCTGTCAGTGGTTCCAACTTTTAGGCGCCTGCAGACCACTGAGGAAAAATTGGAATAGTCATGGACCACATGCAACCCTCCTGCATTCAAAAATACAATTAAGGCTGCAATCCTATACACAGTTTCCTGGGAGTAAGCCCAAATGAACACAATGTGTCTTGCTTTTGAGTAGACATGACTAGAATTGTGTTGTAAATTTGTAACAATCTTAATGTAAAGAGAAGATTTATTATTTATAATAATTTTGTGGGTTGCTTCTTTCATTGCCAGCTGCAGCTGTGTGCAGTCCATTCTTCACCCTCTCTGGTGGGGAAGTATGGGGAAGCATCCCCTGAGCAAGCACTCTCCTTCCACCCAGAGAGGGTGGAAAATGTGGCGCCTGCAAGCCCTGGTGTCAACGCCAGTTAAGGCTGTGAGAGGGCCAATCTCCACCCTCTCTGCTAGTACATGGGGGAGTGCTCACTTGGCAATAGGCTGGAAGTGATAGAAAGCACTGTTTTTTGCTGAGAACTTGCATATCACTTCTCAGGGTCTCATGGACTACCTGCAGTCCATGGACCATGGGCTGGAAACCAGTGTCCTAAAGCAGTGTTATTCAAACTGTGAGTCGGGACCCACTTGGTGGGTTGCGACCTGATGTCAGGTGGGTCGTAGAAAGCTGGGAGCAGTCATCTTGGAAACTGCAGACCTGACTATTATTACATTCCTTTTGTGAGTGTTAATAGTTTGAATTTTCAAGAGAGGTTTTTTTTTTAATGTTTTTAGTTCAGTGCTTTTTCATAATATTTTGTCCTAACCTTGCTTTCTGCCAGGGATGTTCCATGGTTGTGCAATTGCTGCAGTCCAAGAATGCCAATTTGCATTTCAAGAGTGTCATTTTATTACATTAAAATGACAGCACTTCCTGCTTGATGTCACTTCCGGCTATGATATCACTTTCAGGTTAATGACCTCACTTCCGATTGGTCCCGATCTGAGAGCCATTCTAAAAAGTGGGTCCCAGTCTAAAGAAGTTTGAATACTACTGTCCTAGAGAATCTCTAGCAGGTGCCTGTTAAGCCCCTGCTTGAAGATTTCTAATGAGACAGAATCCACCACTTCCATTTGTAATTGGTTCTACTCAGTGGTGTCATCTAAATGATTTAATAACAGGTACTCACTTTTGATTGGCACGTGTCGGGACCCGCCCACCGGAAGTGACGTCATAAGCCGGAAGTGATGTCGTGGCAGGAAGTGACATGAAAAAAGCCCTTTTTGAGGCCTCAGATGAGTTTAAACTGACCCAATGGTTGCAACAGTATTCCACAGCACCACCAGAACATGTTAGGCATCAAGGAGGCCTGGCATCATGTTAAAACCCCAGAGCAACTCATTTTTCAGTGGCAAGGAAAGGAAAGGCTCCGCTCGCTGCCTGCCTGCCTGGCTCTGAGAACATGCAGGCAACTCAAACATGCAGGAAATTCAAACGTTGCAGAGGGCGGAGTCGACGAGTGGGCGGGCGAATGGGCGGGGCCAGCTGTAATCCTAGAAACCGGTACTCGCGTACCCCCGCGTACCCCCTGCATGACATCACTGGTTCTACTGCTGAACCACCCTCACCGTTAATTTTTTTTCTTATATCCAATTGGAATTCTTCTCTTTTGTATGTTTTTAATTTGTATGTTACTACAAACTTGCAGTTTGTACGTTACTATTTCAATTAAACATATTTACTGTAATTGACCCAATTGTGACTGTCATGTGTAAGGCATCCCACCCACAACAAATAATAAACCATAGCTTTACCATCACCATTGCAGAAGGCTCTTCAACACAGAGGCAACCATCATAATGTCCTAATTTTGGAAGGAATTTCTAAGCATGCAATGCATAGCCACTCAAGTTGAAGCAGGACAAATTTTATGTACATTATTTATTTATTTGTATGCTCCAGTTGGTCCATTTTGCAGCTTGTCTAGGTCAGGGGTTCCCAATGTCCTACTTGGACATTGGGACTGCTGTAAGTGCTGGCAGGGGCAGAGACTGGGGCTGGGGAGAGTGCCTGACAGCGCTGCAGTGATTACGGTGCTGTGGACACCCTGGGGGTTCTTACCTCATGGGGGTCATGCTGGCCCCTGGCAAGTTCTGGGAGGCCTGCAGCCCCCTCTGCGAGCCGCCAAGCCCCATTTGGTGCATGCAAAGCATTTCCTCTTTTCACATGCAAACAGGAAGTGCTTTGCATGCACAACACAAGACTTTTTATCTCATCAGGGAGGCTCACAGAGGGGGCTGCAGGTCTCCCCAGACCTTGCCAGAGGTCAACGCTACCCCCCACGATAAAGTAAGAACCTGCAGGTGCTGCGATAGCTGCAGCGCTGCTGGGCACCCATTCCTGGGCCACACCCCTTATGGGGAAATGGCCCAGGAATGTTTCCCAATGGGGGTTGTGACCTCCAGGTTGGGAAACACTGGTCTAGATGGAATAGTTGGACTACACAATGATGACATCACATGCATTCTTATAGGAATCTTTTAAACCCAAAGACAACTATTGAACACAAGGAGAAATGAAAAGTGCTTAATGAACAATTCTTTATATCTTCCCCAAAGGCCATCCTCCAGATAGGGAGAATCAATTAACATGGGGCCTTTTCAACAGAACCATCAAAACTGTGGGACACTCTCAGAAATTCACCCACCCCTCTTTTTTGGCACTAGGCAGAAAGCAAAAGTGGTGTGTTGTTGTTTTGTCCAAGAGAGTGCTCTGCTTGTTTTTGCTGCTGTATTTTCCTCCTACTGCTCAAGTTTCTCGCTTCTGTTAGCTGTGATAAGGTTGTTGTATATATTTTGTTTTAATATGTACTTGGATTTTAAATGTTAATGCTGCTTTGGAGCTCTTCCTTATTTCAAGATGCGGACTGGGAACATTTTAAATAAATGCTTCATGTGGAGGGATCATGATTGTATTTAGTGTTATGTATTCAACGGAACACCGTTGAAGCATAAAAAGTATCAAAACAACATTTATAGGCCAAGAAGTGCAGCTTCCCCACTAAGCAGGAAAAAAAAGCTACATGGGAAAATAGTCGTTTCAGGGGTTCTGATTTCAAAGGGGAGCAAAAAGATTTTCCCCTAGAGAGCTGGGTGCAGGCCAGATATTCTGTTCTTGGAAGACTGGATGTAGGAGTCTTTTTCCTTTGTTCCGTTTCCAGCCAGCAGCAGCTGGATAACAACTGAGCCATGCTAATTTCTACAATGAATGGGTAGTAACATTGCCAAACCCAAAGTTTGGAAATCATGAGTCACTCCCCCTCCCCCC
>JAJKFI010000004.1:36816336-36854099 GCA_029204185.1 Lerista edwardsae | reverse complement strand
TATATATATATATATATATATATAATCAGTGGTTCTCAAGTGTTCTCTAAAACACTTTTTAGAATGACACTCTGTCCAGAACCCACCGGAAGTGATGTCATGGCCAGAACTACTATCATTGTGACACCAGAGCCTGCTGCTTTCCTGAGAATGCAGCAATGTTAGGTTATTTCTCAGCCATTTTCCAATAGCAAAGTGAATCTGAAAGAAAAAGCCTATTTACAACTTTGACACAAGCAAAATAACCACACAGCCATCCCCCTTTGTAGTGTCCCATCTTCCCATATTTTCAAAGATGGCTGTTCTAGGTGCTATGTGACCTACCTGAAATTGACTTGTGACCCACCTGGTGGATCCCAGACTACAGTTTGAGAAACTGTTATATATCATTGGAATTTAATGCTGAATGCAATGAAACAAACTGTATTATAGCAAAGGTTATGACCAATTAACCAGAAAATGTTTTATTTACTTAATAAATTAAATTGTTACAAAATCTTCTTTGCCCCAGGTAGCTGATGCCCTAGCTACGCCACTGCAGGCAAGCAATGGCAGCTTAATGTGGACCTAGCTAGGAATCTCTTCATAAACCTGACATGGGACAGATAATGGCTGAATGGACAAAATGCTACCATACACTTATCTCATCTGAACTTGTACAGCCAACAAAGAAAAGGTAATCTAGCAATTTGTAAATAATGATTGCCAGTGAATGGCTGATTTTCTCAAGATGAATCTCCTGCCCAAACAAAAAGGTGAAAATGAAGAAAGTAAGAGGCTTTTTAAAACCTTTGGAGCATTTCTCACTGTAATGGGGTCTGGCCCAGGAAATTGTGAGCCCTCTCACATCCCGAGGAAAGCATCTTGATGCTTTCACACAGTGAAAGGTAAGTTTGTTGTTCTTTTTCTAGCTATTCAGTTGGGAATCACAGAAGATGGGAACTTGATTATGCAAGTGTACTGTATACACGCTTTGTTAAAATCAGCTGGACCACCGACAGAGAGCTGTTTTTGTTTAATTTCATATGTGGCCAAGTACATGACTCTTTACCTTCTGTTGCAGAACAACTGCAACGTTAAGAGTGCAATCCTAACCTGGAGTTAGGCCGGTACAGTTAGGCCAGCAAAGTTTGGCCTGCACAAGGGACACCGTAAAGTGTATTTGGATTGCTCTCAGAGAGGCTAGCACCATCCCACCTGACTCCAGGAGTGGTCCAAACATGCTTTACAGTGGGCTTTGTGCCGGCCAAACTTTGCTGGCTTAACTTCAGGTTAGGATTGCGCTCTAGGTTACAGATCTTCTCATCTGTTTGCTGATATTGGCTTTCTGCTCTCCTGCCTGGACTAAAACAAAAAAGACAACAGGAATTTCAATGTGCAAAGCTGGTGTTTGGAGTAGCACCCAGGCCCAGTAGCAGGCTATTTTGTGCCCTAGGCACAAAATTTTTCATAGGACTTTATAATTAATTTTATTTCATTGCACTATTGTGATATGTATTTTAAAATTAAATAGTCACTTGCATTTTTACATGGGTTAAAAACAATCAATATAAACCTGCCCTGGCAAGTTTGCATCCCTCTTTGATCAGCCCCCTAGGCAGCTGCCTAATTGGCCTAATGTTAGCACCAGCTCTAGCAGCAATCATGTGGCTTGGGCTGGTTTTATCCATGTCAGGCACAGAGGGTGAAAATATTGTCAAAATTGGCCCCACTTTAATTTGGCCCCCAAATTGGGTACGTAAGTGATTAGTACAATCCCATGCATGTCTTCCTGCCAACCTAGCAGTTCGGAAGCACCTAAAAATGTGAGTAGATAAATAGGGACCACTTCGGTGGGAAGGGAACGGCGTTCCGTGCGCTACGGCGTAGAGTCATGCTGGCCACATGACCATGGAAGCTTGTCCTTGGGCAAACGCCGGCTCTGCAGGCTTAGAAACAGAGATGAGCACCGCCCCCTACGGTCGGTCACGACTAGACCATTCGTGGGGAAACCTTTACCTTTTTATGCACGTCTACTCAAATAATAACCATTGTGGTCAGTGGGGCTTACTCCCAGGAAAGTGTGCATAGGATTGTAGCCTAACTCTAAGAAGAAGTTCCCTTGTGTTTCAGCTTCATAACAGCAACTATTCTACCAGGATAATATTTGAAGAAAGCTTTAGCTTCTTTTTCAGAAAGATAAAGTGCAATTGTCACCTCGAAGCCAGATGTCGTGTGCTACAGTGAGGGTGGCTTTTTTGTTTAATTCCTCATTAATTGAGGCAGAACTAAAACACATATCTACAGTAGGCCTAAGCATCTTATTACTTGCTGCTTCTGGTAATATGTGGAGATAAGGCTGTGTAACATTACTACACTTGTGCCTCCATTTTCAAAGATTCTCAAGTTAAATACACTGTCATTCTTGTGTTTGGCAAGCATGTACCATTCACATAATCTATATTTAGTGGTGACACAAGTCAACATAAAAAATTGTGGTTAGGCTGCCACTTAAACAAAATGTATCATTTTAATGAACATACATAGCTTGGAATGATGCGTGTTGCTAGAGTTAATGTATTTGTGGAAGATGCTGATACAAATAATTGGATTAAGAGGTCAATCCTAACTTGGGCAGGACCAGGCAGGCCTGTGCTAAATCGTAGCCAAGCACAAACGTCCCCTTGCCCTGCAGTAAGCCACAGGCAGCTCAATATGGCTGTTCAGATCTGTGCCCACAAAATTGCAGGCACAAGTCCTGGTCTCCTGCAACAGCCCGGAACGGAGCCGTGTGGGCTGGGGACAGGACTTTGAATGTGGCCTAACTGCTGCCTCCAGCCTCCACCCCTTCCCGGAGCCGCCACCCCCCCCCCACCAGAACACCCTCCCCTGGGCTGGCCACAGGAGAAGCGGCTTACCAGCTGCCTCCACAGGTGCACCTGGGTCAGTCCAAGTGCTCGCGTTGGCCCAGTGCCTCTCCAGCAGTCGCAGATGTGCTTTACGGCACATCTGTGACAGCCTTCAGCCAACGCAAGGCACATGCGTCAGCCCAATCGGCACTTTGTATTGTGCCCTAAGAATAAGGGATAAAAGTGCGTTATTTTATTTTTAAAACATTTAATACCCCACATTTCTTGCCACAATGGCGACAAATGGCAGCCTACAGAACAAAGCGGAAACAAAGGAGTATGAAGGCAGTATTGCAACAAAAATCCAGAGCGAAAGCCATTCTTGCTGCTGATGGATACCTGATGCCTTTGAGGACAACCGCACCTGAATTGACTAAAGGAGTGTACAGCAGGAGTGTACAGCAAGGCACACACGGGAGGAGACAATCTGTAAGACAGGCAGATCCCAAGCCATTTGAGATGGTAAATGTCACAGCCATCCCCTTGAACTGAGCCTGGAAAGGGCAGGTTGACCTAGAAGAGTTTTAAGACTGTGGGCAAAGCATTTCAAGTTGGCTGAGTAATACTTAATTGTAATGGCACTTACCATAGTAAGCACACTTAAAACCAATAAAGGTTATTGGCAAGAAAATGATAAAGAATAAGGGGCTAAGCAACCTCTGTCTCTCTCATCCGCTCCCCTGGAAGTACCTTTATGCTTCTCCCATGTCATCTTGATAAATGTGAGTTTGAGACAAACGGCAGAGACTTTGAGAAAACAACATAAAATGCATTTATTTATTTGACTGGAAATGTTTACTCTGCCTCTCTGACCTGAAAGAGACTCTCAAGGCAGCTTAAAATATAATCGAGAAATAATACAGAAATTTAGGTGAACATTGTTTTCTGCTTCCTTCACATTAAAGAAAATCATCTGGCATTCATGTTCTGTTCTCACAGAAATAATATTTAACAGTTTCTAGTGAATATTGAAGACTTTGACATGGTCATGAGCACAAGGCCAAGGGCGTATCTTGTATTACAAATAAGTAAAATGACTTTCTTTTTATTTTGTATTCTATTCATACAGTATATTTAAGTTTCTGGAAAAATGTTCATATACTGTATTTTGAAATATCCCAGCATGCTTGCATTTCGAGAACTTCCCAGGAAACAACTTTTATTCCCTATGAAAGAGCTGAAAAAGCAACTGCCAAGATGGGCCAATTATGGTATATTATTGTTCACTAGAGACTAATGGTAAATTAAGAAACTAGGATTTAGAATGGTAAACTGGGATTCTGGGCAGAAGAAGGAACACCGAAAGAGGCCTTAAGGATAAGCCTTTGGTAGTGGAAGTGGTAGCAAACAGACCAGGCCATGAAAACCATGTCTGCAGTCTTCTTTTGTTTCCAGGGCAAACTTGGTCATATAATGGGGAGAGGGGAGCAAAACAAGAACCGGATCTTTTGGGGCGTGCAGCTTGGCTGAGGGTGGGCCAGCAGGTGTGCCAGCCCAGGATGGGGGCAGTCCTGGGATTTGGCCATAAGGCTCTTCAGCAGGTGCAGATCCAAGGAGCGCATAGAGGATGCTGGAGCCTCCCCTACAGTAAGTAAAGGGCACGAAAGTGCCCCTGCTGCGTGGAGACTCCAGCCTCCCTCATACTGCACTGGATATGGCGAAGGCCCGTCAGCCTCGCCATTCCAGCACAGTATAGGATTGTACTTTCCGAGTGAAGGGCACCCCAAATCTGCTGCAGCTCTGCCCCCTTCTCCACAATCTGTTGCTGATGCCACTCTTACCACTTCGTCTAATAAGGTAGCCTGAATGGCAACCCTCTCCCCATGGTACTGGGGCCATGAGGTAAAATCAAAGTAGGCTCATCTCGCTTCTCATTATTGCATTACACAAACACATGTCACATTTTCATATTACTTTACAGTTTAAAACTCTATCCCTAAAGACTGAAAAGCTAAACACGTATACACTATATAAAAGTTACACTGACCCTTGTGAATCTGACTCAAACTGACCCAGCTAAAAATGAAACCAGCTGCTGTCTGGAACCAATTTAAATTCAGAAGAAAAGGCTTCGGAATACTGCAAACAAATGGGTTACCCGTATAGGAAACTATTTAATTCTAAACCTATACTGTCAAGGCTCTTTTAAATTACTTTAAGAAAACACATTAGAATTTGCAGGGAGGAATGTCGTTTTTCTTCTCCAAATTCTAATTAGAGTCGGATATTAGAATGGGAGTAACCCAAAAGTTAAAAAGCGCTCTGGGAAATCACTCACTTACACATGAGTAATTTTACAATTCCCAAGTGTTTTCTGGTTTTGCATTGTCTATCTTGAAGAAATGCTTGCATTACATTCTCTAGAGCTTTCAGCGCAATGCCTCAGATAGCTATCGTTATTAAACAAACAACATCTGTTTCTCTTCAGTTACAGGAGTTAACACTATTACCAGTAGTAAATAAATACTGCTGGATGGGCATGTAGTGTCTTGTGCCCTTCTCACTGGCAAGGAAGCATGAAGGGACAGAAAAGGACAGCAGAAATTCTGTTGTGTAGATCCGAGTGCTGGCTTCAGGATTTGTGAGTCTTAATTCAAGGCAACCTCAGCACAGCGGGCCATTACAAACTGCAAGAGGCGAAATATGTAAACTTGAATTCTGGTAATTCAAGTTGGACAAGTTTTTCCTGTACAGCACTGAAAACTTCCTTGATATCTATTGTATTATTTACAATCTTCTTACGAAGGCAAAGAGATATCTGTTTGAAGAAGCTTGTTTGTATTCTGAAGCACACAGCTAGGTAATCATGTGAGATCACCTTACTAGAGCCAAGAAAAGGGAGGGCTTCTCTAAGCAGTGCCACTGCTGTGTGGGTCTGAATAGAATTGTATACAGCTTGAACTAATTGTCAAGCTAGATTGCAAGACTCACAATAAAATATTTGCATCACCACTCCATTTGAGGACGCTAGCTTCATCAAAAGTAACTGCCTGGAAAACCTTTCAGCATTGTATACCAGCAGATTATAGCTATTCAAATTATTGAAGCCACTTACTTCAGAGTAAGGATTTTGGTTTCAGCAGGATTGACCTTGATTGGCATGAAGGCTGATGTCAGTGGGTGAATTTATGACATGTTGCCTGTTTTGAGGAAAACATTTTCTTATACAATCCTTAGGATTTCTGTATGTAAAAATATAGTGCTTAGCAGTGATGTGGGGTGTGGGTGTGACAGGTGAGGCAGAATTCCTTACTGTAGTTCTTTGAAAGTGCCATCACTGCTGCTGCAGTTGGCTGTGATCCTGCAAACACTTACAACTGAAAGGCTCCAGCTGCTCAGAACCTGTGGGTTGTGTTTGCATGACCACAGCAGTGGCGGCACTTTTCAAAGAACTCCAGTAGGGCAGTTCTGTCTCACCTGCACGTCACTGATTACTTAGCATTTATTTAATACTTAGCATTTATATAGCCCAGGGGTGGCCAACCTTTCAATTTTAGGGCTCCTGGACCTTTAGCAATCGAGCAGAAGAGGGAATTTCAGCAGGTGCTGAAGTGATAAAATTTTAATAAAATGATCACATGATAAAAATGGGTACAGAACTTTATTATAATGCTGTAATAAACAGCAGATAACACCATCATCATAATTATGAGCTTGGCAGCACAAGCCTAACCATGTCTACTCAAAAGCAAGTCCCATTATAGTCAATGGAGCTTACTCCCAGGTAAGAGTGGATAGGCTCCCAGCACAGGCCTGCCTGCTGGCCCTGCTTGTTCTCTGGGTGCTGCAAACATACTTTGTTTTAAAGACAAGATTAGAATTGTGCTGCTCAGTTACATTCTCAAAAATATGAAAAAGAATTATTCTGCATAGAGTATTAACCAATAATTTGTAAACTCTAAAATAATGAATGTCACTTTAATAGCAACACATCAATCAATACATACTTTAATATCATTTTAAAAGACCATTTTAATTAATATGTGAACATTTAAATAAAGTAAGTGTTCCCCTGAACCAAATACTGTAAAACACATCCTACGACTGGAACAAAAAATTACCCAACACTCCTAATTAGTCAAAAAGTTATATATTCAAGTTCCTAGGATCAACGTAGTTCTTGATTAGGGAATAGTTACTGATTAGAGAATCCTATACAGTATATTCTGCACTTTGGGTAGGGATGGATTCCATTTTGGTTTATTATGAGGAGCTTGAAACCTACATAGGAAGTTTGAGGAAATTCCACTGGAATGCATTCAAGCCTGCAACTGTTTATTAATTTTCTATATAAGGTTCAAACGGAGAAGATTAATGACAGCTAGCATAATGATCAGTGTGGGTGTTAGGACTAATTGTTCCAAGCAAATAACGACAGTTATTCATCCCTTGTTTGTTGTTTTCTGGGGAGGAGGAGGTGTTCTTTCAAGGAGCAATACAGTTCATTTCGTAAAGCCACATAATAAAATTATTAACTGACATGAGAAACACCCACACTTAGAGCAGAATCCTAACCTGGAGTTAGGCCAACTCAATTAGGCCAGCCAAGTTTGGCTGGCACAACGGACACCATAAAATATGTTCTGGACCACTCTCAGAGCCAGAGAGGCCAGCATACAGGGTTGCTCCCTGACTCAGAGTGGTCCAAGCACGCTTTACAGTGGCCCTTGTGCTGATCAAACTTTGCTGGCCCAACTGTGCTGGCCTAACTCCAGGTTAAGATTGCGCTTTTAAGAAAATGCAGTCGTAACATTCTCACCACCGCTATTCCTCTAGGAGAACTGCATAACAAACTATTCACACAAATAGTTCACTACTTGAGATGTGTATGTGGTTGAAAGTTGTCTTAGCACGTATCAAAATAAGTAGTTACAAAGTAAGTCTTCTAGGTTTATTTCCTTGAAGGACTGCTAGGAGATAATTTCTGTTGTGCAAGGAGCAAATAGACCAAAACATTTAACAGAGTTGATGAACACAAAATTTTTGTTCCACAATTTTGCTGTTAAGAACAATGCAGTTTCAGCCTCAATAAGTAGCAAAGACAACACTGTAGAATGGTGGGAAAATACTAGAAGAACATGATGCTAAGGCTGAATAAGAATTTGATATACTGAGAAGAAACCCCAAGTTAATTTAGCAAATACCCAGTTGTCACTCTGAAGCTCTGCTATACAAATCATATTAAAGTAAACAAAAGTACTTTGCGTCGTGGTTAGAACCATTAATCTCTTGCGTCTTTTGAAACCACAGAAATCATCCTATTACATCAAGAATTGTGATCATAGGCCAATACATAACAGCAACAGTTTTCTCCTGCTGATGCATCTTGAGGCCTAATCAGCCATGTGCTTAATTGCACAACTAAGCCACACTGGGAGGGAGATTATTTTTGAATTAAAAAATGAGTATGAGGCCACAAAATGCGGTGAAATTGCAGTGGAGGGAAGGGATACTTTAGTAGTTTTGCCCTTGCTGTGGTTTTGAGCCTCATCATACTGCCCTGTACACTATTTTTTACTTGAAAAAAAGCTTTCATTCATTTTCAACAGCCACTTGAACCCCACACACAATCTGGTCTAATTGTGCAATTACGGGGCTGGTCCTATCCAACTTTACATGGCTGATTCAGCCACCATGCAGCCGTGAAGTAAGGGGACGAACTTTACCTTGAGGAGGTCTCCAACTGAGTCAAACCGTCTAGCCCTTGTAACCAACCAGGCTGCTGCATTTAGCACGAATTGCAGCTTCCAAACTATCCTTCAGGGTAGCCTCATGCTCCTGAAAGAAGCAAGGAAGCAGCAGTGAAAGGAAGGGCCTTCTTAGCGATGGCCCCTCAAATGTGGAATTCCCTCCTGGGCAAATTACAAACAGCCACTTCCTGACATAGTCTGAAGACTTTTTTTTATTTCACATGGCTTTTGGTTGTGATGGGGATATTTGATAAGTAAATAGTGAGAGGGATCTTTTACTTTTTGTTGTCCTATGTTTTAACTGCTGTTTTTAGTTTTTTATGTATGCTACTGTGATTTTAATATGTGATTTTACTATGAACACATTTATTATGCTCTGAACTGCCTTGGGCAACAGGTTTCATTGCTTGGGAAAACTAAATTTGCAAATATCCATGGTCCCTAGAACATTTTCCTTTGTTTTATATCCTGTATCTAATAAATAGTTTATTTGAGCAGATATATTAAGCATTACAATTACTGGGGAAGCTAAATTGTGTGCGATTCTGTGCGATTCTAGTTGCTCACACTGAATCAACTGTGTGCCATCACATGAACTGTTTGCCACAAGAATATCCCAAAATTCTCCAGGTTCTCATGTTTTAAGATGTGGTGATATGCATGCTAAGAACTATACAAACAAAATTACCTCTCCCTGGCTCAGATACTGTGAAATGATCTCAGGAATCCAGAGCTGCTGCCACTTAGTGCAAACAGTACTGAGCTAGATTGCCCAGGGGTCTGATTCAGCAGAAGGCAGCCTTCTAGGTTCAGCTAATGATGCATCTTTCCAGGCGGTCAAGTATCACAAGGAAATATGACATGACACACTGACATATGGAAGGTGAACCAAGGCACCAAAGGGTTTCTGCAGCTCCAGCCTGATGTTCTATTTTCACTGCCTGTCTGTCTCCATCAACTTCCCACGGGCCAAATCGGGGACTTTTTAGGATGTGAAGGGGGAAGGACAATAGAAATGCAGTCATAAGCAATTGATTTTAAATAAAGGAGGTTTTATGCACTACTCTGTGTAATGCTAAGCAGAGTCCCCTTTTGGACATGGAGACCAGAACATGTTTTGACCCTGTAGGACTGCAGTAGGAGGTGACCCTGTAGGGCTGCCTGCCCTAAGGTGATTCTGCAGAGGTTCCCAGGGGATTTCGAAAATGGAAAATTGGAGTGTGGAGAAAGAAAATGGTGAGCCAGTAGGCTTAGGGTCTATACTTAACATGTAGGCTAATATAGCAATAGTAGTGACTTAATAGGGATTGAGAACCCAATCCTATGCATGCCGACTCAGAAGTAAGCCCCTTTATAGTTAAATGTAAGTGTGGATAGGATTGCAGCCTTGTTATTTGTTCATGCAAGTCTGAGCCAGATATTGATCTTGGAGCAACTGTTACAATCACATACAAGAAGACTGAGCACACTCAGGGCCAAATCTCCAATTTTCCAGCTTTGGTGTAGCCATCCCAATGGGGTGTGTGCGCTGCATTCTGTGGTAGAGGGACAAAAATGGAGGCCTCCGCAAGGTAAGGGACCATTTGTTTGCTTACCTCAGGGCTACAATGCAACTGCATCAGCACTGGAAAGTTGGATAGGATTGGGCCCTCAGTCTTAACTAACTTGAAAAAAATTTCCCCACCTTTCCCTGGCCACTAGGTGGCCACCTCAGGAATGTGCAGAATACTGTATAATACAGTATATTACAGGTACCATCCCAGATTGGCAGCCTTCTGACTTCACACCATGTTAGGTCCAAAATCTGCAGCAAAGATTTTGAGGAAGCTTTTGCCCCTCTAGAAATTCATAGAAGCCTATTGTTGGGCTATAACTCTGGAGGGGAAAAGAGCACAAGGAAAGGTCCCATGTTGTCTTCAATTTGCCTGCTATGTACACTTAAGGGTGACAGCAGTGTTCCTGTATGCTTTGAAAAACTAGATAAACAGCTGCAGTACATGTTTTTACAGCTGACTAGTTCCCTTCTGCTCCTTTGGACCAAACTATGCATTCATGACAACCCTGTGCTTGTCCTGTTGGCCTAGAAAGTCGAGGAGAAGCTATTTATAATAACAAAATGGTTGCGAAGGGAAAGAGAGCAAAATTCATCCCCCCATCTTATCTTACCATGTCCTTTTGTTTTTAAGCAGTTTTTCCCCCAGTTCAGCCCCAAGACAAGAAACCATTCCGGCTGCAGGGAGGAACAACGTGCAGCAAGCCTGGGGAGGGTTACCCTTCCTCCATGAGCTCTTTTTGGTATCTAAAAGTGGCTCCTATCCCCACTTGACAGGCAAATGGGACAAGCATCCACTCTGTGTGTGTGTGTGTGTGTGCGCGCATGTGCATGTTTTGTGTACCAACTTGCCTCCACTGCTGCTCCTCTCCTTGAATTGGACAAGGAAGAAGGAGGCAGAAAGGAAGGAATAATGTGGAGAGAGTACAGGCATGCCCCAGTATCCACTGATTTGGTATCCACAGTTTCAATTATCCATGGATACTGTGACACCTATTAAAAGATAGGGGAACATTAAACAAAAATTTTTTAACCTTGTTGCAGCAAAACCACTGATGTTCACCTGTCTTTAAAAAGGCATCCCCAGTATCCAAAGTTTCAGGTATCCACGTGGTTGCATGTGTGTCCCCGGAATGGAACCTCAGTGGGTACTGGGGCATGCCTGTACAGAGCTACAACATTGGAGGGTGGACAGAGCAGGGGCTGACCCACAATTGGCTAAGGGGGCAGCATTGGACAGGCCTCCGCAGTCATCAGAAAGTCTTGGGCATCTGTGACTTGAATACTCAGTAGTTTACATCCTCACTAAACAAGGACCAAATCAGCAACAGCAGTTCACTCACATGCAGAAACCAATTCAAAAGCAGTCATGTTCTGGGCTAAACATAATCTTAATCCCAGACAACCTTAATCCCAGGCTACTTCCTTCTGTCTCTCCCACCCACTCAGACACATCCCACTTGCGCAGCCAATCCAGAACTGCCTGGCCACCACGGGTGCAGCGGTAGCCAAAAGGCTACCGCGGCATCCAGCTGCAGCCAGCCAGCTGCTGGGGTCTCCCTGGAAGAAGCCCCACAGCCCCCAATGGGGCTCCTTGGCTCATTGCCAGCTATTTTGCCAGCTATGATTTGAGCAGCCTAGTGTGAGGCTGCCTGGGCCTCCACCGGAGAGAAGATCTGGTGGTGGAAGCCACTACTGGGTCTCACCCCCTTGCAAGGCTGCCCCACCCAGAAACTCCTTCCCTCCCTGCCCAGAATCCTCACAACGCTGCACTCCATGGCCCTCAGCAGGGACGACATTGCTGAGCACCACCAGGGAAGTGCTGCTTGATCAATGCTGGAGCAGGCTTTGACTGCGCCTGGGATAGGGTGGTGCTGAAAGACGTCACCACGCCCCCTGTTTCTGGAATATTCCATTTTTGAGCCATTCAGAGGTAGGCAGGCAGGAGGGCCCAGCTCTGTGCCGGCTTTCCCCGCCAGTGTGCCCAGCCCTCTCAGTGGTGACATCACCATGCCACATGGGCTCAACACCTCCTTGCTTGTCACCTTCAGCAATGGGCAGAGTGTCGGCAGAGCAGAGGACAAGAAGGAGAAAGCTGACAGGCAGTGGAGAAGGAGAAAGAGCGAGCAAAAAAGGAGTGGGAGAAGGCAGAGAAGAAGACAGAACAAGCAAGAGAGGACACTTGGGGGAATAGCAAGGCAGTGGAGAAAGACAAGAAAGAAGAGGAAAGAGGAATTAAAAGGGGATAAGGGGAAGGAACATGAAGGGAATAAGAATCCTCCCCCCAAAAACTGGAACAGTAGAGTTCCTGTTGCCAGACTGTGGCTGATCAGCAGACCAGGGCAACCAAGCGGTCAACCACCTACTGGGACTAGGTGCTGCTGGGAGGAGGAAACACCCAGGGGATAATTCCAGGGAGTGAAGGAAGTGAAAATAGCAAAGGGAGAGAGCAGAATCGGGGGGGGGGTGTCCAGAAAAGTACCTAGGAGGCTGGTCCCAGTTTGCCAGCTGTATAAAAAAACAGATACATGGTTCAATGTCCTGTTTGTCTTTTCACCCACTGACACCTTGCAGGCATTGGCCATGTTGTTTCCATCACCATATGATACCCAGCTCCAGGCCTGGGAGGGCAGCGATGGGGCTGGGTCCCCTACGGGAGTGGAAGAAAGAAACAAAGAAAGTCACCTTAAGAACGACAACGGAAAAGAACATTCCTTTGGAGCAGATATGGGGGTGGAGATGTGCAGAGCGGTAGTGCAGAACAAATAGTTTCAAAATAATAAATATAGAAAATTAATCTGGACAGAGTAATTATTGCACTCTAATAACAACACATTGATAAAATCAGCACTCCAGCTTTACCCCTGGCATGAATTCAATGGTTTGTCTTTCCTAAAGTGATGATAATGTAGCAAGAAAAACTAGAAACGCAAAGAAAAGGACACACACAATACAAATGTACAACAGCTTCTTCATTGAAGTTTGAAAAAAAGCCCACAAAAGACACACTTGGTGAATTTCCCTTTTTCTAGTGACCTACTTTCTGCTCAGAGCGTGCAGCAGACCAAAGTGAGCACATGACTTGGGCAAGCAATGGCACTGGCAGGAAAAGAAGTGAGATTTTCTGTTCCTTTACGCTGCTAGTGCATAAAATAGGGTTCTTAGATTTAGGCAAGGGTCCGAGGCAATGGAAGCTGAAACTACAAAGCCACAACGATTGACTTAGCTGAGCCCATAGACATCCATAAAAAGAGCCTGTCAGAGACAATTCTCTAGCATTGTCCATTCTGACTCTTACATAAAATTATTTAACTTTCAAATTTGTCAGCCTAAGACGAGTTTTAACATTTTACATGAAAAACCAACAACAGATGCAGTTGAACTAAGGCAGGAAATTGCTTAACTGCAGGCATGCACAATTTTTAACTCCCTTAAAATATAGATAGAAGTGTGGCCCAGAATTTTACAGCCAAGTCTGGGTATTATTTTCATCCAGGCAAAAGCTTCATGACTGACCGTCGCTGCCAGCTCCAACGACATATCCTGGTTTTGTTCTCAGCAAACCCTTCCCCATGGGATAAAGCATTTCCAATAATGAGCAAATGGGAAAACACATCAGATAGCAATAGACTTTTTCCTCAGCCAAATACATATTTATTGGTATGACAAGGCTGCACTGTCCATTAGGCTGAAGCCTAGGGGCCTCATCGGGACCATCCATTTGGCTCTGTTAGCTGTGCCCTGACCCACCCTGATGTTGGAGCACGAAGTCCGAACTGGGCCCTGTCGCTCAAGCTGATGGCCGTGAGCAGTCCACCCCGGCTGCAGGGAGCAAGCAGCGGCAATGCAGAGCTCCCGTGAGGGCCTGGCCTGGCCTGGCACAGTCTGCAGTGCCCAGGGACAGTTGGCAAACCAGGGCTGAGTGGTGCCTGTTCTGGGGGGAGGGGCAGAGTGACACTACAGGGCCAAGCGCAAGCAGCATATGCGTATTTGGCTGCCCACCAATCCAGGTCCCGCAGGCAGGTGGTGCAACACCAACACACCCCTCCTTCTACCCGGGGCTCCCCGCAATGCCCGCTGAACCCACAGCATGAGCTGCCCACCAGCTTGGGAGCCGGGGGAAGATGGGGAAGGAGCATAGGGATGTATGCAAGGAGAAGAGCAGTAACAAGGGACAGAAACAACAGCTAGAGACATGCCCTCCTTTTCCTGAAGAGTTTTGGAGGGGGCTCAAAATAACTGAAAGCCTAGAGTCCGGCCCCTGGGTATGGATTTGAATCTCAGTAGAATGCTACTTGTAGGTTCTGAAGATAAGTTGTTATGAAGTAACCGTGAGAAAGGGCTTTTTGCCTACATGTCCTGCTTTTTTTTTCAGGATCATCTGATTGGCCACTGTGGAACAGGATGCCAGGCTACACAAACTGCTTCTTTCCCTGCCAGAGGTCCAGTAGCTCTTCCTATGGAATTGCCAGACATAAAATGTCACACTGGACTCCATTTTAGAAGCACAGCATTGCAAGGTGCTATTCTCAAAGAGGAGTGGCCTTATTGCAATTATGTCTCTTTTCAGGTAGCAGCACCTATTAATGAATAGGTGTGGCATGTAAAGGAGAAAGGAGGACAGCAAACTATTTGAGAAAGTTGCATGCTCTGTTTGCATTATAGTATGCAGAGCCATGCAATCCCATTATTAAGGAGATCTGCGATTAGATCTTTTTGCTCATTTGTAATTCTTAACTACAGCCGCAGGAATTACCGTACCACAGTGCTGGGGAGGCTAATCCTTTCCCCCTGCCATTTTCCCAATCAAATCATATTACCTGAAAACGTTGCTATTAGCTCTCCCATCACTCTCCCAGAAGTGTAGTTTGGCCCTTAGCCATTTTGCAACACCAGGTCTCCAAAAGTCACACAAATTCGCCTTAATATGGCCACTGCACACATGCAGATGATTAGAAAACGCATGCCTTGCAAGACGGGAGTGCACCTATTCTAAAGTGGCTGGGGGCACAATCCCAAACTGGAGTTAGGCTGGCACAAGTCACTTGGTGCTGGCTCAGGAGTGTTGCAAAAGCACCGTAACACATGTTTTGGACCATTCTCAGAGTCAGGGAAGATGGCACACGGACATGCATCTGACTCTGACTCTGTTGCAAATGCACTTTATGAGATATTTGCAACTCTCCTGGGCTGGCATAAGTGACTTGTGCTGGCCTAACTCCAGATTAGTATTGTGCCCTCAGTAGCCTAGATCTCCTCTTGGGCTATGAAATGTCTATTTTGGATCTCAAAGACTCGACAACCATTGCATATAGTGCACACAGTACATACTAACTACAGGATAGCTAGCTGCTAGTATTGCCCACTCTCCAGGACTGGCCTGAAGTCTCTGAGAAACAGCATCAACAGGTAACTGCAGAAAGCAGATTTTAATTGGATCTTCAGGAATTTTCAACATTACATCATATTGGGGAGAAAAAAAGCTCCAGCAATAGTTTCAAGGAATATTTTTCATCTTCAACCCAACCATTGTGCCCGACCACTGTGGGCAGCAACCAATTCAGTGGGATTTTCTCAAGTGACTATTAACATGTGCTGGTCCAACTTTAAATGAATCTAAATAAAGAGAATGGATGCAATCCAGAGCACATCAAAGCACTCAAGACCCCCTTACTCGTAGCTTAATAAGCACTTACTCTCCTTAAGTGCTTTCATCCCTTTGAAAGCTTAATAATTGAACGCCTTAATAAGATTTAGGAGAGCTCAGCTCCCTTTGGATTGTGCCCATTTTCTTAGGTACGTATTCTTGGAAACGAAAGTCATTACTCATAATTCTGAGAGCATTTGCAAAAAGACACATTGTTCAAATGAGAGACATAAAACATTGCGTGATTTACTACTCCAAGTAATTATGTTGTTGTGTTATACCAGCGCTCTGTTAATTTTGTCCACAGTTCATCTTTCTCTGGACTTGAATGCGAAGAAAGATAAAAGTAAAAATTAATGTTTGCATTTATTGAACACTAACATAAAAAGCTTTCAGGCTCACCAAACATGTTTCCCAAGGACTTTTTCAAAGCATGTGTTTATAAAGTCATTCTGAAAAAACAGAATGGAGCAGGGCTGTCAAACTTGTTTCATACTGTGGGTCAAATAGCATTCATGATGCATGCTGAGGGCTGGAAGTGATGTCATTAAGCAGGAAGTGATGTCATTAAGCATGACATGATGCTTCCTCATTTCAAGGTCACCTTCAAGTTTTTGATCCAGAAGATGATATCACACCCCCAAAATTACATCGCTCTTATGGCCTGGTAGTTTAACCCACAGTGACTCTATGGTGGAGTCCGGCCCACCTTCAGTTTCAACTCTGCTGGATTTTATCCCTTCTTTGATATAGATGGTATACCGCCAACATGCCCTTCCCTGTCCCTCCTATAGAGTTTATAGCCTGGGATGGCAGTATCCCACTGGTTCTCTGCATTCCACCAGGTTTCCGTTAATGCCTACTATATAAATGTTTTCCCTAGCCACCAAACATTCCAGTTCCCCCATCTTTGCTCGGAGACTTCGGATTGCTGAATGATGCGGATTGCTGAATGATGCAGAGCTACTGTCAAGTGACAACAATTTCATTCTGAGTTTTCTCCTGCCGCTGTTCATTTAGCAATCAGTCAACAAGTCAGTAGTTCTCCAGCTAGTGTCTGGTTCTTAGCTAGTTTTTACAAGCATTTGCTTGAACATAGCTAGGTTTTGCAGAGACCTTTACTTCTGAGTTTTCCCAACAGCACATGATGCATTTTGTAAAGTTGTTCTAATATTTGTACCTGTCTAAAGCAGCAGAGAAGGATGAGGCTATTCAAGATCAGATCCCACAAACATTAACCCCGAATCTGGTCATTAGCACTCATCTCATTCAGCACCTTATGCGTATCTACAGGACTAGAATTTATCCAGATGAGTTTTTCCCAAGTATCTTCCACTGTTCCATTGTTCAAAATCCTTTCATTTAGTTAAGGCACTAAGGGCACAATCCTAAAGAGCCCAGCAGCAGTGATACACTCGAGGCACTTTACTGATGCAGCTCCAGCACTAAGGCCAATGCCAGTTGGTGCTGGGCCGCAGGACCGAGAAGGACACCGCAGGAGCATCTGGCAGTAAGTTTCTCTACTGGCCAGCATAGCAGCTTCCCAGGATAGGGGAAGGCAGGGAGAGGTCGGAACGAAGTATGGGGAGGGCAGTCTAAGGGGAGGATTGGGCCCATGAGGTTGGCAGATATGGCAGCAGATATGGCAAATAAAGTTGCATTCTATTTGTGCACTTACAAACTTCCTGAAGCCACTCAAAATCTGGGGATAATTCCAGCCTAGGAGCAGATGTTGCTGACAAATCCAATGCCCACTCCCAAGTGGCAGAGCCCTACACAGGCCTCCTTGGCTATATGACCACTCCATAACAGGTGCAGATCCTAGGAGATCTGTTGGGGCCACCGGGGATTCCCACAGGGTAAGGGAACAAGCATTCCCTTACCCAAAGGAGGATTCAATAGTTGCCCAGGCCCCATAGGATACAGCGATGGACATTTTGGCACCACTGTTCCTTAGGGCAAGCCAGGGTTTAGGATTGGGCTGCCTATATTTCCTTAAATGTCCAGAGAACTCAAGTACAGTAACAAAAAAACTCTCCAAACTACAGAGATAAGCATGCACTTTCAGCATGTGAAACTGGAGTGGTTATTCTTTTCCCATCTGCTTTTTTTTTCTTTTGTTCAATATTAATAGATAAAAATATAAAGATTATGGGTGCAATCCTAAATGGGCCGGTATAAACTAAGCCAGCAAAGTTTGGCCAGCACAAGGGACACCGTAAAGTATGTTTGGAGCACTCTCGGAGTCTGAGAGGCCAGCGCACAGGCATGAGCTATTCTCCCGGACTCTGAGAGCGCAATCCTACCTTATGCCGGCCTAGTAAGGCCAACATAGCAGGGCCATATCCCAAGGCTTATTAGGAGGCAGCGGCAGCAACATGCAGGACAAGGGGAGGTTTCCCCTTGCACCCGTGTAAGCCCCAGAAACCCCTCTGGGCCTGCTCGGATGAAAATGGCAAAATGGCAGATGCAGAGGAACATGCACAGGAGTGGCCTGAATTGGGGCCGCCATGGCCGGGAACCGGCGTTAGGATATGGCACTACGGCTGTCCTGCCTCACAACCATGTCATAACCGCCATCTCTGCCCACTGCGCCGCCCAGTTACACCCCCGGAACACCTCTGGAATGCCCTCGCAGAGGCCCTGCACTGACTGAGCAACGCCAGCACTTGACTGGTGCATGGCCGGCGCTGCCGACGGTCATGCCAGCGCCTGAGCGCTGGCGCTGCCTCTTATGCTGGCTGAGCGCCAACGCGGACGCGCTTTATGGCATGTTCCCAACAGTGTTTGGCCGGCGCAAGAATGCAACGCTGGCGCTAAGGGGGATATAGAATTCCACTGTGAGAGTAGTCCAAACATGCTTTATGGTGGCCCTTGTGCTGGCCAAACTTTGCTGGCTTAGCTTATGCCGGCCTAACTCAGTTTAGGATTGCGCTCTAAGAAACCTTTAACCACAAGGTGCATTCATTCTGAAGCTGGTAGATGTGCTGTAGACACCTCCTGACCACAGACAGGAACAGTCTCTAAAGGGTAAATGGTCATCACTCGAACTTGTACAAAAGATATTGTAGTCCCTTGTCATTTGCTTGCTTTGCAACAATAACTACTTCTCCATTATAGTCACAAATGTTTTTCAAAACACCAAATGTCGTCATTGGACTGCAAGCCCTGTTGTGTGTAAAAAAAAAAAAAGGCCAAATTTATCTTAAATAAGAGTTGCATTCTATTTGTGCACTTACAAACTTCCTGAAGCCACTCAAAATCTGGGGATGATTCCAGCCTAGGAGCACTTGGGCAGATCCCAGTTTTAGCACTTAAATTATAAGCTGTAAGTGGTTTCTTTGACATAGTTCCAGCAAAAAAGTGACAGGCTAGCTTTGTCTCTGTAGAAGGCTTGTACAGTCCCCAGAGCCTAAGAACGAATTTGGAGTGATGGTGTGTGACCAGCAGTATTGTGTGTGTGTGTGGGGGGGGGGAATACCATAGTTTATGAGGAAGTATTAGTTCAGAAAATCTAGCTCAGCTCCATATTTCAGTGCTCCTGTTTCTTTAATCAACTAGACTGGCAGCCTTTCAGCAAACAACTCAAAATGAAATTGAAGAACGAGACAGTGTTGAATCCAGAGAGGCCTCTAGTGCCCATTTTTTTCAGTAAGGTCTAGAAAAAGGTCTTTCCTTTCCCCCCCCCCCATGTGGAACAAGTACCCTGTCATCGGTTTCCACTGAGTGGCAGCACAAGGCTTCATGGATTAAGGCCAGCCTGTATATGACCCACAATCTTTTCATTACCTAGCCCTGCTAATACCAGGTTATTCTAGGCTGTCTGAAGACTCTACACCAAAATGTACCATCTCCTTTGCTGCCAGTGGCCTATGTTTTTCTCTCAGAACAGGATCCCTGGTAACAGTCCCCAAAGAACACATAAGACTTCTATTCAGGGAAGGGGAAAAGAGGTCCATTATTAATTATTTATTATTATTATTATTATTATTATTATTATTAGGATTTCTATCCTGCCTTTCTGCCCAAAGGCACCGAAGGCAGCATTACAACACAAAAATACAATAAAATATAAAATTTAACATTAAAAAGCAATTTAAAAACAATATTAAAACAATACAATAAAACAAAATTAAAACAATACAATTTAAAAAACAACAAGCCCCGTGGATCATAAGGTATAATCAAGATATAAAAGTGTAACAAACCAGCCAGCCAGCCTGTCAACAGTTAAAAGCTTTTTGAAATAAAAAGGTCTTCAGATTATGTGTTCTGTTTATATTTCAGGGTGCAATCCTAACCTGGAGTTAGGCCAGCAAAATTTGGTTGGTACAAGGGACACTGTAAAGTATGTTTGGACCACTCTTGGAGTCAGAGAGGCTAGCTGAACCATCCTCCCGGACTCCAAGAGTAGTCCAAATGTGCTTTACAGTGGCCTTTGTGTAGGCCAAACTGTGCTGGCCTAACTGTGCTGGCTTAACTCCAGGTTAGAATTGCACCCTCAGTCACAGTAAACCCCCAAGGGCTATATTAAGGCTTTTTAAAATGAATGTCTATTAGGTTCCTTGCTTGCAACATGGTTTTAGATCCTCAGGTGAAATGCAGAAAATTGCTACTAATAAATTACAGCTGATGGAAATATTTGTGCGTTACCTCCGTTTACATTCTGCTCATACCGTGTTGCTGATACTGACATATACTAATCAGCAAAACTGATCAAACTATAAACTCAACAAGAAAGCAAAACCATTATGCAAGAAGAAAACAAAGAGCAAGCCAATGAGGAAAGAACTCCCAGGGTTACTGTAGAGCTGAATGAGCAAGGCCACCTTAGTCATTGCCTACGCAAACAAGGAAGTCCTAACAGAAACAGACTGGAATAAATCATCCACTGAGAATTTCCTCATGTTAATTGTCCTGAATCAGGCTACCTGTTGCAGCCAAAAACAAATCTTGTGGTATACACCAAAGATTAACAGATTTATCACAACATGCTTTTTTTGTGGACGAGAGCTCACTTCACCAAATGCATGAAATGTATTCTCAGTTGTCACTGTTGCTAGTGGTAAAATTATTTTTCTAGCTATGCTATGTTTTATTCACATATTAGGAAAGGCACTCCTGTTTAGATCTAAATTTGATTAAATATAATTAGTTGATAAATTCCAGTTCAGCAATTTCATGCTGAAGACTGCACATGAAGTCTATTTCTTAAAGTACAGCCACTCTGAGGTCAGCAGTAGACATTTTCACAGTAGATTGTGAAATGTTCTCATTGGTTTCTGACTGCTGCTGTTTTTAATGTCAGAATTCTACCTATTTACTCTCTTTATAGAACGGCTAACCTGTTTGCCCTATGTGGGAGCAGAAGGGCAGCAATTGTTACTATATACTGTGGAAGATTACCAAGTGAATGTGACCCATATTGCTGTTGAGGGCACTAATTGATCAAGGACAGGCCAACCATGCAAGATCTGCAAGAGAAGTATCATACGATGAGCACTAGAAAATGGATATGTATTGATGAAGGCTGAGCAAGGAGCTGTAGGAAGGGTTGACCTTCAAGCGTTTGCTTTTTTTTGTCAGGTTGACAGGTGGCAAAGGTTAATTTCTAGGAATGTTCTTTGTGATATTTTTTCCAAAATTTCTTACTTAAAATAGCAAATTGCAGTGTTATGTGTTTTATTCTACATTCCAAGTTCCCATTTTTATTAATTTTAAATGCTTTAAAAGTGTACTAGGTAGATGATACAGGTGATATAGTGTCAGCAGATGCAGCCACAGTATTAGTTCTAACTGGAAAAGTAGTCTATTTTAATTTCGGGGGGGGGAAGCTAACCACCAAAATGTGGTGTTTTGTGTTTTTATTCAGATAGTTCAACTGCCAAAAAGTGGATTAACCACCAAAAAGTGGTTTTCCACAAAAATGAAAACACCCACCTCTATTAATTTCATTTTGAGGCTTTGCCCCAATACCGTATTCCACCCCCCACCATTTTCCAAGGGTTGGCAGTCTTGTGCCATTACCAGTGCCTGCCTCATGATATCATCAGGTACTGCCTCAGATATCTAAGCTTTTGGAATGCCTCTACCTTGACAACCCTTGCTATAGAAATGGTGAGAAATGCTGTTCTGTCACTCTCACTTGTGAGCTTGTCCTGTGGTAAAGAACTCCTGGATATCAGTTCGGCCTTTACAATCTGTTTCTTCACGTCACTGGATGGGTTTGTAGTTCTACAACATTTCATGCTGTAATTCAGGTTGAGTTCCCAGCTGAAGAGTACAGTTGTATCATATAACTTTATACAAGGATTGTGTTGTGTGCTTTGGGCGGAATCTGTACATATCTTTACACTGCATCCACCGAAAAATAATTGAAAAGATGATGCACTTTGTGCATTTCTTGATGGGATTTAGAAGAACAGAGTGCTCTTTGTTAAACATTTAGTATTGCTCTTTCTTCTGAGTATTTACTCTTGCATAAGAATTTTTTCCCTCAGATTGCAGTACTTATATAACAGTTAATCAAGAGTAGATCCATGGGAGGGATTGTGATGAGGGCGTGCACCTTAAACTAAGCAGTGCAAAATAGTACATTTCACAAGAAAAGGAACACTTTTGTCTTTGCTTTGTCACTTTTTTCTTTGCAAAAGAAAAGACTTTTGTCTTTGCATGACAGTTTAAAAACCCCTGCATAATTTCAGCTAAGCCTGAACTGGAAAACTGGCAAATCTTTTCCTACCCCAGTCCTCAAAACTGGAACATTTCAAAAATCAGCAGCACAGCAAATGAGAATTGCAAATTTTAAAAGTTCACAGGGAATTCCACTAATTACAGCATCCTTTAATTAGGATGCTTCATTCAGATAAACAGAGTTATCTGACTGAAGCATAGACTAAGTGCAATGCTTTTGTAAAAGAGGAAAAAACATGCATCTCTCTTGATAATGCCTTAGTATCCTCATTGGCCTCCAGGAGCCAAAGAATATTGGCCTTTAGGTGCAGAAAACTGGAAAGGAGGAACTGGTCTATTTATGTTGCACTAGTGGAGATTAGAGGCGGGGGGTTGCAAGATTTACAGCCCAGTCCTGACTCCCCATATGGCAATGCAGCAGTGCCAATGTGGCCTCCGCTGTATCAGCGGGAGAGTTTTACCTCTGGGAGTCCTCCTCGAAGTAAGGGACATTTGTTCCCTTACCTTGGGGTAAGCCCCTGCTGCCATCATGGTTCAACTTGGACCTGCACCAGTTCTATAGCTGTCACAAAACCTTGTGAATCTGGGAAGGTGTATCAGGCCTGGGAAGGCCGGTAGGATTTGATGGGCACCACTGCTGCCAAACATGCCCCATTCCCAGGCCTGAACCACCTTCCTCCCTGCCCCATCATTTCTCTGTTCTGCCTCTCCTCACCTCCATCCTGACCCTGTGAGGGTATCCCATATGCCTTCATGTGGATCTGGCTTCTTGCCTTGAGGGCCTTGAGGATTGGGCCATTACTTGCAGGTCCCATTTGTCACCATAAAATATAGCAATATTCTGCAAACCTGCCATATTGCTAACCAACGTTTATGGTGGAGCGTGCCTAATGAAGATTGGCATAACCCAAGGACTTGAGACTGCTTACCTACATACTGACCTATGGTTAATTTGACAGCCACAGAACCAGCTGCATTAACCTAACAAATGTTTCTTCTTGCAATCCCTTATGCATGCTGAACAGTTAACACCAATTTCAATGTTGGAAGCAAAATTCTATAGAAAAGTTAAAATATTTGGGGCATAGCCAACTTATTGTTATCACCTAATAAGTAAAAGGGAGGAGGACACACCTACCTTTTGTTTAGTTGGTTTTGCACAGCTTTCCCAAGGATTACTCCCTGCTTAGAGACAACTTTCTCCAATGTGGTCACTCTTAAACCTGGCGTATTTTGCTGGTTTCTTGCCGTCTAGTGGAAACAGGGATTACATATGTATTTCATCTCACTACCACAACAAGCACAGCAGGCTAAATTAACTCCTCCCATGTTGTAAGAAGAAATACAGAGGCTTTCTTCTTCAGAAAGATACCTATCAGAGGAAAGGTAAGAACTGATTTACAGTTCAGCCTTTTTCAATCCTGGGCAGCTTCAGTTTTGTTTTTTTTTTAATATAAACAATTAGTGACAATAAACCTGATCCTGAATCTTCCACCAGAATACTTTGCATTGTGTCCTCAAACACTTCATAATGTAGCATTTATAGATTTATGAAACAATTAATTACCTGGAAGGGTGTTTTTCCCCCCAGACATATTGTGTCATGTTGCTTTCACACTCAAACGCTGGGAGCTCTTTCAAACCAGAATCCCAGCTGTCCTATCCTTCCTTGTTTTGGAAAATCAGTTGTCCACAGAAGTTTTAAATTACTTCAGTTAGAAATAGCACCAGCAACAAATGAAAAACAAGGACACCCTTTGTACAAAATGAGATGGATACAGGGCAGTGACACAGAATCTGTATTCCTCACACTCCCTAATTTACATCAGGTATACTTCATTTTATCATTCTATAACAACTGTGAAGGCTATTTATCTGCCTTGCTCAGCGAGTTAAATCTTTTTTTAAAAAATGATACGAGGCTGAAAACTAATTTCCCGCTCTTAATTTAGTGCCACATTTGGGGGTGGGGTCTTGAGGGCATGATGCTCTCAGCAGGCCCCCTCCTACCTGTTACTTTCCTGTTGCCACTGTCCAGTCCTTTGACCAATTCCTCTGGCTGCTCAGAGTGAGGTGAGGGGGTGAATGTCTCCTCCAGGTAAACAGGCAGCAGCAACAGAAGGAGCAGGAAGGCTGGGAGGCTTCAGGAGTTGGCAATGGCCACAGTTCCTTGTGCAACAGTACAGCTGTGTCAGTGGGTAAGACCTCTTGTGCACATATGGACTCCTGCACAGGGCCAGCCCCAGCAGCCATCACTACTGTTATCCCAGCTACATCCAGAGGGGTTTGGTGAGGCTTGACTTGGGGCTGAGAGTCCCTCAAGATAAAAGCAGAATGAGCAGCCCCTGCACAAACTGCCTAAAAACTGGGCATGCCCTGGCTCCAGATGGTTCCAATGAAAGGTATGGCGGGGCAGGGTCAGCCTTAAGCCAATGTGGCCTATGTCATCACATTGAATGCTGCACTTTTGGGGGCGCTTGTTAGAACAGCAAGTGGATCACTTGCTGCTGTGGCCAGGATGTCTGGTCTGTAAGCCAGTAGACTAGAGGGAGTGGAGCAGCTGCTCATTGGGCCATCCCACTGGCCCTGCCTCCAAACGCCCAAAATGGGCCTCCCGGAAGCAGATAGCAGTGACATCATCATTATCACCAACTATTTCCAGCTGCTCTCAATCCTGGTACCTGTCTTCCATCAGTCACCCCTCACCCCAGTGGTGTCATTCAAATGATTTAGGAACAGGAACTCACTTTTGATTGGCACTTGTCGGGAACCCGGAACCAGCCACGGAGCCCGTTAGGATCCGGAACGCCCATTCTGGTCCATTCCCCCTGAATGACATCACTGTCTCATCCTCTTGTCTTCCGATACACCTATCCCCGCTTGCTACCATTTTCCTCTCATTTACAGTGTCTTTTCTAGTTGCTGGTTGAGTTCATCATTTTTTTTAGATTTAATTGTGAACCCTTTTTGGACAGGGAGCCATTTAACTGTATTTATTTATTTATGCCTGTAAACTGCTTTGTAAATTTTTTGTTGAAAAGTGGTGTATAAATACTGTTGATTGATTGATTGATTGATTGATTGATTGATTGATTGACCCACACTTTCTCCATCTGGACCAGTCCAAAGCCCATCAGCTGTGGCACTGACTGTTACAACACCAGCTTATATAACCTAGCTCTATGAGGGAGGCAGGGTGCATAGGCAACAGGGACTTATTCCCAGGTAAATGGGACTGCAGCCTAAAACCTGATTATAGCTCCCAAGCCACATCAAGGCAATTTTACCTGCCCCTGACAGTTCACCTGGCCAAAGTTTAATACATTAAAGGGTGTTTTTTTTGGGGGGGGGGGGTTCAAGATGACACACACAATTAGTCAAAAAGTAAAGTTGCAACTAATAGTTATAATCTCTACTCTGATGTTGCATCTTTTCTGAATTTTGCATTCAACATTTAATATGCAAAAGCATATATTTGTAAGGATTGCAGTGCCTGAATATAAGCCGTCATTGCCAGCTCTTGTCAGATTTTACCACTTGTAATGGGATAATATATCAAATATACCTTCTGGTACAAGGCCACTATCTTAATAGGAGACAGCCCCCCTACCAGAAGACAGATATTGGCAATTCTGAAATCAGTAGATTTGAATTTCTAGCCTTAGTAGTGAATACTCTTTTTAAAAAAACCATAAAAATACACTCCAGATTTGCCTTTAGCCACTTTGCAGAAGGCCAAGACAATGGAGACTTTAAGTTTACTTGCTAAATGAGTAAAAATAGCAAAGACATAAAATACTGCTGTAATTTTGGAAAAAAATCATTGAAAGCAAATTAAAACAAGAAGAGGGAGCATGAGAAAATAAGCAGATGTGTCAATCCCCAGGCTAGCACTGAGACGGACCACATACATCTCTGGAAATCTCCCTACTCTGAGATAGCATCAAAACCACACATTCAAGACGTTGCTGCCACCAACCCTATGAATTTATTTAAATTTATTTGAAAGATTTTACCCTGCCTTTCCTCTGCTGGGGTAGACGCCGAAGGCAAATGCTTGGGATTGAATACCACAATGCAAGCTTTCCACTCAGTTTTGGGGTGGCCTGTTTGTTAGATGTGCACCAGCCTCCCTGACTCCAAGAGTGGTCCAAGCACACTTTGCAGCACATTTACCACACTCCTAGGCTGATATAAGTGATTTGGGCTGGCCTAACTCCAGGTTAGGATTGTGTCCTCAGTCTGTCAATCAATTTATGGGAATTAACATAGACTCAAGAAAATATATCAATTCTCTGTTATGCTATTTGTACTAAACTGATTAGTGGCAAGAAAGTCAATTTGGGGGAAACAAAACTGCTACCAAAATCTTAGAGACAGCTGAACTGGATAAACGAATAAAATTCAAAGAAACAATAGGATGTATCTGCCATTTTAATAACTGAAAAATGGATTCTGTTTCTTATATATTGGAGTATACATTGTAACAAACAGTTTGGATTTTGTAATTCTGATAAAGATTGATAGGTTTTTGCTAAAAAAAGAAGAATGTATGAATTAAAGGGATGACTCAAAAATAGCAGTTTATTCCTTTCTTAAATAATGTTTCCTGAAAATAAATGTATATGCCAGGGGTCCCCAAATGTTTTGGCCCGAGGGCCGCATCATATATGATTTAAATGATGACCCCAGTATCTGTGGGAGGCTCTGGAACAGAACCCCAGT
The DNA here is from genome assembly GCA_029204185.1 of Lerista edwardsae. Classification (NCBI taxonomy): domain Eukaryota; kingdom Metazoa; phylum Chordata; class Lepidosauria; order Squamata; family Scincidae; genus Lerista; species Lerista edwardsae. Next base: position 36,826,904 of record JAJKFI010000004.1, on the reverse strand, counting down.
GGATTCTAAGGTTGCACTGTATTTGTCCCTCCTCCGCAGGTTGCTGTGGGCTGGCCCCACCATTGACCAAGGCTGGACAAAAATCTTCCAGAGGGCTAATTTGGCCCTCGGGCCAGGGTTTGGAGACCACTGGTATATACACATGTTCAAAGAACAGATGGTATTCTAAAGATTCACCTCAGATTAGCAAAAAGAACAGTGGAAAACCAATGAAGTGAAATTGAATTCTTTTTTTCTTTGAAGTAAGTAGCCTAGCTAGTGCTTCTGCCGTCAGGAGCTCACCATAGCAATGAAAGCTTCGTGAACAGAAGGTATGTTCTGCTCATGGAAAGAGTGCAATTAGTTAGCTTGTGCAGCTAGTATATTCCTAACTAGCTGCAGTTTCAATTTCACTTTCGTATTGTCAAGCAGTACAGCTTCAAGATTTAGTTGAGCCAGTTTATATGTTCAATATTATCAGTTATATCTGTCCAATACACTTCAGCTTTGAGGCCATTCCACCCCCAAATATGCAAAAAATCAACTTTTTTTCAGTAACCTATTTCCAATCCTGAACTCTGAAAAGCCAAACATTTATATTTGACATTTTATATTGTAGGTGTCTTGTACCTAAAAGGATAAGGAAGATTTGTAAGTTAACACAAATGATTAGAGGTATTTTAATATTTAGCAATAGTATACAACAAAGTGTAGCGGTGTAGGTCCTTAATAGTGTACTGACCCAGCTACAAAAAGGAGATTTTAGAAAGCATTTGTGGCCAGGAATGAATGTCACATGGGTAGATTTTGGCAAGGGATGTTTTGTATGAGAACAAACAAAACCATTAATAGAGCTATTCAAAAGTTGCCAGAGAGCAGTGACCCTAGAAGCTTAAGCACCCTGGACAACATCCCAGCTCTGGATGCTTCTTCAAGCCGTGAAGGACCTCATCACACCACACATTGCTCCCCAGCCTTGCACTGAGAATCCAACTGGGCCCCACTTCCACATCCCTCTTCTCATGATAAGTTCGTTTCCACATTTCTCCCTAGCTTATGCCTGCTGAAGTAATGCTCTGAAGTTATGTCTATAACTCAGGCCTCAGGAGGAGGGTATGCATGTTGCAGCTTCTAAATCACAGTTGGGCGATTTAATTAGCAGCAGAAGGTACTGCTGTTTACAGGCACCGGGGCTAGTTCCAGGTCTGCAGTGCCCCTTCGCAAACTGTCTTTTGTGAACCCTACTTGAATAAGCCCCTACTATGGCTCCTGGATTTGTACCTTGATGAGTAAAATGGAAGACAGAAGGCACCAACAGTACAACTCTCATGGCCAAATGTCTGTCTTTCTGCATCTCCCACATGCTCTTCCATCAACAAATGAAGAGTTTTCACCCACAAGACCCCCAAACCTCTGGAAAAAGCCTCTATTTGCATGCATATAGAATAGGGGGGGGAAGAGGTGACAATAGAATAAGAGGCCAGGAGCATATGGGAGAACCTCCCTCCTAAGAAAGCACAGAACCTAACAATTCTTGTTTGAAACCAAACTGTAGTAGTGAACTCAAGCAGTTCCAGAGATAGGGCAACCCACCCAGTTACCAATTAGCATGGATCAGGCAAGCAAAAAGCAAAAATATAGCCAGTTAATTAAAACCCAAAAAAGAAAGAAATTAAAATGGGGAAGTTAAAACAAAATGGGGAAGAAATACAACCAGGAGGCTGGTACCAAAAACACAACTGTACTTGTATTGGCTGGATGATTACAAAGAGATAGCTTGACAAAACTGGATGCAGTAACCAGTAATGCCCATCAAGGGGAGCCACCAGGTAGTTAAAGCACACACCACCAGGAAAAAGCACATGACACGCCAACACATCCCTGCAGGGGGAAATGCACAGATCATCTTGTTAGCTGAAAGAGCAAACAATACAAGAGTTCCCTAATCTAGGTAGAAATACATCCCTATTGCTAGTTCTCATGTTGTCTCAGGAATACTGCCTTTTCACACATATGGGAATAAGTGGGTTTGCCTTCCAGGACCAGCATCTGGTTCTAACAGCAGAGCTGGCAAAACCCATCTCTCCAGCTGCATGCAGGAGATTATATCACCTAGGCTTGATGACATAATGGGGTTACCTGATTAAGGAGAAACCACATGGCCATTCCTTCCTATCCCTTTATCTAGACAATGGGTTCAGTTGCCCAATCAGTGAGCAATCTCAGCCAGAGGAGTGGCTTGGAGCCACTTGTCTTCAGTAGGTCCCAGACATGAAGGCAAAGCGATCCACATCATGCACATGCGGCTTTGTATGCAGCCATACTCAAGATTCCACATTTGCAAATGGCACTTCAAAGAAAGATCCTCAAAGGAAAATCCCAGTGTAATGGCTCCTGCATCTAGAATTCCAGATGCTCTCTTTGGTTAGCTATAGCATCCCTCACTCCTCCAGGGGCGTGGTGGATAGAAGTTTATATAAAAAAGGAGAAACTGGGCATTCATCACACATATATTTAAACCACTTTTTAAAAAAGAAAAATGTTTTATTGCAGTGGTTCTCAAACTTTTTAGCACAGGGACCCACTTTTTAGAATGACAGTCTATCCGGGCCCCACCGAAAGTGATGTCATGCCCAGAAGTGCTGTCATTGGGACACCAGAGCCTGCTGCTTTCATGAGAATGCACCAATAAATTGGGTTATTTCTCAGCCATTCTCCAACAGGAAAGTGACTCAGGCTTTTTTCTTTCTGAGTCAGGCTTTCTTTCTTTTTCTTTCTATTTACAACCATGACACAAGCAAAACAACCACAGAGCCCTACCCCTTCCAGCATCCCATCTTCCCATATTTTCAATATGGCTGCCCTAGGTGTTTCGCAACCTACCTGAAATTGGCTCTATGGGAACCACTGTTTTATTGTATTTTTGGAATGTTAGTCTCCCACTGCATCATGCAGGCACACTTTGTTAGCCACACCAAAAACTGAGGCAGCAGGGCCTCATAGATGCATAGATGCATAGCCAATAAACTACAGGTCAATTCTCTTTATCTGTGGGTTCAGGACCCACAGATTTGACACAACACAGGTCCCCAACCTGCATCTGGAAGGCACATTTGTACCCTCCGAATGTGACCAGATATTTTCCTTTTTTTAAAAAGAAGTTTCTTAAAGGCATCTGACAGGCCTTCTGAGACAGGGGGAGCCACACAGCCTCCCACCTGTGGAACAGAATCCCACAGATGTACATTCTATGTCCTTCTTTGTATTCAGCCATACTCAAATTCCACATTTGCAAATTTTCAGAAATGTCTGTCCTGCCCAGCCAGAATTGTTGAGCTTGCCAGTGAGAAGGGCAGTGTGGGCAGTAGCCCCTGCAGGGGAGTTCCTCCACATTATATCTCCAAAAGATGGCCAACGGACCATGATGAACCCTCAGAGTTGCCAGCTAGGAGATGGTTAATGCACCTGGTCACCATCTCTACCTTGCCAGTTAGCAGAGGTTGGCCTCTTTGGGCTGGGTGGTGTTGCTCCCATTCTTCCTTCAGCCTGATCCTGGCTTCATCCAGTAATGGCATCTAAATGATTTAGCAACAGGTACTCACTTTTGATTGGCACTTGTGTCGGGGCCCGCCCACTGAAAGTGAGGTCATAGCCGGAACCCAGGAACCGCCCCCAGGAACCACCGCGCCTCCTCGGTAGGCCGCACGGCGGCCCAGGAGTCCCGGGCCAATGCATTGCAATGCAAAGCAATGCATTGGTATTGCTTACTGGCTATCACAGCAAGGGAAAGGAGCTATTTACACTGTCCCCACTCAGCATTCTCATGAAGGCATCCATTTGGACCAGCTGGGGATGGTCCCTACATGGGAAGTGGTAGCCTGGCTGGTTTCTGGCTAGATAGAGTTGCCTGTCCTGGTGGGCTATGGGAAGCAGAAGAAGCCCTCTCTCCTTTCCCACTGCACCTGTATTAAAAAATACTTATAATATTTTTAAATGTCCAAGAGAAATTGCAAATAAATAATTAGTAATTATTAATAGCAAATAAATAAAAAAATAAAGAAAAAACCATAGCAAAATGTCTAATCTAACCCTACTGTATCCACATACAGTACGGTGTACAAATAGATACAGTACAGAACACATACATACTGTATCCATATTAAGGCAACATTAATCCACATAGCAGATAAAGGGTGACAGTCTCATGTTTGACTTGGACAAGGAAAACACCTGTTTTCTCAAATGCAGCTACCAGGGTTTGTTTTGTGTGTGTGTGTGTGTGTGTGTGTGTGTGTGTGTGTTTAATATGGCCAACATCACAGAGGCACAAGAATGAGCAGAGATGAAGAAGAGGAAGGAAAGAGGAAGGCAGAGCAAAGCAGCTGCAGCAATGAAGCAGGTGCACAGCAGCCTTAATGGATTTCAATGTATAGTATTTAAAATATTTATATCCTGCTCTTCAGATCTAAGGTTGGCCAACACTCTTCAAATTAGCCAACATTACCAACGTATATAAAAAAAACACCAAAATGGCAGCAGGATATTTCAGCAGAGCAGCCAGGAGACCACTTATTCCAAAGCTCTCTGGAATAAAAACCACCTTAACATTGATTCTGAATCCTACTATTTTGCCTCTGCTATCACTGCCAAATATGACAACGCCAGGCCACGAACGAGGAAACAGCACGACTTTGTGATAGGCGGCCTCCGTATTTTTCAATTTTAATAAGCAAAACAGTGGGACGGATGCTGAGGAAGGTTGAGACCATCTTTTCCCACGGGCCAGCCTCTCCTGCCAAGCTGCAACCGCGCGAAACACTTCACCGGCGTCTCCGGTCTAACCTCCCTGAACACCGGAGCAATTCAAAGCGAGGCCAGTGCAAACTCCTGTGATGCGCGCCGCGGAGTTTCCACAAGGAAAAAAAAGGCGCCCACACAGCAGAAGCCAATCAAAGGGGCTTCACGCTTCCTGCTGAAGAAGACGACAGGAGATAGGGGCTGCTGATGAGAATAAGCAAGCAACCTGACAGACAAAGGCACGCTTAAAGTGAGAGTGAAGAAAGCAGCTTCTTTAGGACCCAGACAGTACGTGGAGCGGCTCGCGCCACTCTACCTAGCCAGCAGAAGAGCGCCGTCCAGAAAAGGGCCCGAGGCGGCTGGTTGAGGCTTGTGCAAACGAGTTCTTTTCTGGTCTTGCCGAGGGTACAGAACCAAGGACCGAAGAACAAAACGAAGGAACGCCTGAAACTTGGCACGAAAAGGTCAACACAGTGATTGCTCCTTTCGGTCCGGGACAGATTGTGGCCCGAGGAATTCCCGCCTTTCTCGCCCAGGGACAGAATGCGGCGCGCGCGCACCCTCGGTCGCTGCCAATCTGCTCCCTCCGCCACCAACTGCAGGTGAGCGCGTCCGGGGAGAGCTGAGACGGAGCGCGCGCAGAGGAGGGGAGGGGCAAGCCTGCGAAAGGAGGGCGGTCCCGAGGCGGAGGCAGCTCCACTCGACTGGCATTCAGTTTTCGGGACAGTGTTCTCCGCTTTGGAGCGCCGAGAAGTTTTCGGGCTTCCTGCTCAGGACCCTTCGAGTGAACGGGTGAGTGACTTTGTTGGTGTGCCGGTTCTTGCCTGTTGGGAAGCTCCCCTTGCTGAGGGCGCTCCCCGCTGAACACAGTAGTTCCTGCCCCGCCTGGCCCCTTGGTGAATGAGGAAGCGGCACAGGCACTGCCTCCTCTCGCTCGCTCTCCCTCACCGCCTTCCGCCTTCCAACTTTTTCAGGAGTTGAGCATCTCTCTGCCTTCTAGCTTCTAACTTTCGGCTTCTTCTAGCTTGAGGGTGCAGGACCGCTCTGCTTCCCCCCCCCCCCCGCGTCTCGAAAGAGCGAGCTGGGCTGCCGCCTCTCGCTTTGGGCTGGGTGACCCCCATTTGAGAAAGAAGCTCAGGGCTGCCCTTTCCCTCCTTCCTGCTTCCCCTTCGCAGTCCTCGGGACGCCACGGAACGAGGCGCGCGGAGCGTTTAGCAGGTCGTGTCTGCTGGCGTTGCACAACTGTGGACTTCACCAAAGCTGCTGAGGCAAATATCTGCCGGAGGACGATTGGCTCCACCAGGACTTCCTCGTTTTAAAAGCCTCCATGTTTACTTGAAGACCTTTGTCGAATTTGTGACAACCGAACTGTTGCTTAGTAAAGGGGAGAGCGTTGGCAGTAGGTGTGTCTTTACTCTTTGCAACTTGCTGTGTGATGCTCATCTTCTTGTCTTCGTAGAAAGGCGGAACGATTGTTCTGGCGTCCCATATAAAGTTCTTGCAGAAACTGTTGGGGATACAGATGAGTGTATCAGCACGGCATTCACTAGGTTTATGAACCCAGGACAGGGTGATTATCCCTTATCCGGACTGCTTGAGATGGGAAGATGCCCAGATCTCCGATTTTTCTGGATTTTGGAATAATTGCTTAAGGAGAAATGCTCTTTTCACTGTTACTCATTTGGGTGACTACTAGCCTCTTTCAATAATTTTTCAATGTCTGCATAGGCACAAACAATACAGCAGAGAATAGAACTTACAGCCTGTACTTGGGGATAAGTGCAAGATCTACTTTCTACAGAAAGTTTTTTAAAAGTCTTGGAGAAAGATGTCTGGATTTTGGAATAGTCTGGATTTTACATGTCTGGGTAAGGGATAATCTACCTGTATTGTGAACATTGTGTGGATGCTTCAGTCCGTAAGGATCTGATGGCTCCATCCTCATTTTCAGGACATTTGCAGCTAGAAACCTAGCTTGGCCAGTGTCCGTGTGTGTGTGTCTGTTTGGTTTGAAATGGAGGGTGTTGGGGTACCCCCTCTGGGTAGAGGGGCTACTCTTGCCTTTTCTCTTCTGGTGGTATGCCCCCTTTCAAAGAGGTGCCTGCCGGGTGTTCGCCAAGGTTTCTGGGGGCTCAAAAGGTCTGGTGGGAAGGGAGTTACCCCACCCTTGGTGCTCCATCAGTGGGTGTGGAGGTAGGGGTATCCTTCCTGCACAGCCCTGCGGGCTTGTTCGGCACCTGGAGTCCCTGAGATACTGAGGTGAGTGAGTGAGGCCATACAGATTGGTTGTTTGCCTTCCCATGCAGCATATGGTTGCTTGCTTGTATTAGTCACTCTCAAGTTATTTGTTATGTTTGTGTTTCTTTCGTGCACCTGCTCTGTTTGACACACTTGGTTTTAAGTTGTAAAAGGGTGAACTGTCAGTGAGAGTGAAACTAGATGATCATTTGTTCTCGTCAGATTCTGTGGTCGGTGTTAACATTGATGATGATAACTATGGTAATACAACAAGTATTGCTGGGTGTTGCGGGCAGACACCAGTGGTGGCCAAGCTTCTTAGTACAGTACATGTGCCATACATATTCTCCAAACTGCAGTAGGTCCAATCCAGTGCATATTACAGTAAACTGTAGCCAGGCCCAATGGCTTTTCTATTTTTGTGCCAGTAAACTTAACTCCTACATGTTGTGCCCATGCCTCAGCTTAACCACTCATGCGATATACTAGTGCAAATGCTTTGGTTTTTTCAAGGATGGGTTTTGTGCAACATAAAAAAATTGCTCAATTCAGCCAATGTGCTTTTTCCTGTCACAGTAGCAATTACATTTCTAAATGAACTTGTGGAGTGGTGTAAATGCATGTGTTAGTCTAGGATGGTCATCAAATAATTAGTTCCAGGAAGTATAGCAAACAAAGTCTGGAGGACTCATTGAGATGAGTTAATAATTTAGCTCATAAAACTCTGGTATTACTAGGAATTGATGCAATTTGCTTATCCTTAAGTCAGCTGTAAAGTCCCTTCTATCTGGATAATGGGAGGGCACAGCAACATGTTAAACAAAATACTACAATTTGTTTCATTTTCTCTTTTTGTGTATCCAATGGAGAAGTTCAGAGATCAGTATGATAGACACTGTTTTGCAGTGGTTTAAGTGAAAAGAACACATCTGCATTTTGGTGACTGTTTGCATTTATTAATAGGATTTATAAACCAGATTATCTGTGAAATTCTGTCTGGGAGCTAGGCTAGCACAAGTCCCTTGCGCCAACCAGGAGTGTTGCGAACTTGCCGAAAAGCACATTTGTGCCTCCTTAGGAGTTGGGGAGATTGGTGCATGAATGTGCACTGGTTTTTCCATGCTGTTTCCTGGACAAGATGAGGCTGGTTCAGGGGGTTGGGGAAGGTGGATTAGGCGGGGGGGGGGGAGGCGGGCCTGTGGGCAAACTGGCCTGGGGAAGGGGGTGGGACCAGCCCCTGCAGATAGGCCATATCTAGGGATGGTTTTTTGATGATATTTTTTTCCAAAATTTCATGATTAAAATAGCAAATTGTGGTGTTACATTTTTATCCAAATTTTTATTGTATATTGTACGAACAGCACAATAACTAAGGGTGAATGGTCCTACAAAGGCAAGCAGTTACTGGCACATACACCCCATATATAACCTGCTCAAAAATTCCCAAGCTGCACTCTAGTTGCTGCCTGAAGCATCAAGAAATTGCTGCTTACTACTTCCACATTCCATAATAGCTCCAGTTTGAAAACCACTGTAATATGTCAATTTTTGTTCAGGAGTAGCCAAATTGCCTTCAATAGTACTAACATAACAAATAAGGATTGCAGTCTGATGTTCTCACTTATTAAACACGTAGTTTCCTTAATATGGTTTAATCCTTTTATCTGGCAACCTGAGCCTATAAACATGTGTTGGTGTGAGTGTGTCCCTAAGGTTCTATCTCGGCAAGTATTTTTCATGTACTTTTCTTTATTTCTAATGAACAGCTATGCATGCATAGCTTCTGATCTGAAGAATTGTTAGCATCTTTTAAGGAGCTATTAGGGAGTTTTAAGTTTTAAGTTTAAATCTCCACTATTAGAGAGTTAGGTAAAGGAAACCAAACAGTTATTCCTGGCAGCCGCTATATGTAAAAAAGGACAGACATAGTATATGTGGAGCCCAGAGTTAGAGGAATAGAAGAGATGAAATGGAAAGTGCAGCGAACATGGGGTCAAAAATAGCTATTGAGGATTAATATGGCGGAGTCCATTTTGATATCTTGCTAAGGAGGCAAAAATGTTCAGTATTGGCCTTGTTCATGAGTAGTATTGCAGTGATTAGTAAATTAATTAAATGGGTTAAAAACCATTTTTTGGTAAATTAAAAAGGTGCCCCAGTTAACAGGACATCAGACATTAATTGACAGCGCAATCATAACCTGGAGTTAGGTTGGCACAGTTAAGCCAGCAAAGTTTGGCATGCACAAGAACCACCGTAAAGCTGTTTGGATCACTCTCGGAGGGAGGGAGGAAGGCGCATTTCTGTGCCAGCCAAACTTTGCTGGCCTAACTATGCCGGCCTAACTCCAAGTTAGGATTGCGCCCTAAACATGTTTAAAGTATTACCAAATCTATAATTCGCAACTACTATTTTAGAAGAGGCATTCCTGCTTCTGTATAGCACAGGAAGGAATACTACTTCTGAAATAGTGTCTGCGGTGACAGTGCATGCAGTGTCTAAAACCAAAAGGACAGTTTTTTCCTTCTGAAATAGTTTTTATTCTGAAATCTGTAAGTGCAATCCTATGTATGTTTATTCAGAAGTAAGTCCCGCAGTGTTCAGTGGGACTTACTCCAAGGAAAAAGTGCACACAACTGCCCTACAAATAAATGTAATTTCCAAATTTATAATTGAGCTATTGTGATAAAAGGTGAGAATAATAATTTTTCTTGTTTTGAAGAAATGCTTTAGTTTGTAATCAGAATTTACAAGTTATAGTAGCGAAAGTGCAGCCTTCCTACAATGAATTAGCCCATGTAGCATCCTTTATCTACTCACACTTGTGTGTGTGTGTGTGTGTGTGTGTGTGTGTGTGTGTCACATTTCCTGTTCATTTCCTGCAAATACCATTTATCAGAATGCCACAAATGATTTTTTCAAATGTGAAATGTAATGTCAGTTACTCACGATGGCCCTGGTACATTTTGAGGATTTTGAGAGAAGATTGAATGAGAGCACAAAAAAGACTTTCAAAAATCATGATGTTTAATCAAAGCATTTGTTAAATCCAAGTGTTAGGTTTGATGGGGAGAGGGGAATATTCCTCTCCTTCATCTGTTTCTTAAATTCACCTTGTTTGATCATATTGCTGATATCTAATGAAACATTTTGTAAAGATTATAACTGCAGTTTACAAATCCCTTTCAAATTATTTAGTGGGTCAATGTTTATTTTAGGATTGTACTTGGCTGTGATGTTGCTATTTCATCTTTGCTACCTCTGTATTGCCCTTGCCATGACACAAAGTATGACTTTGATTCGGATACATGCCTCCAAGGGCTACTATCCCTTGAAGGAAGGAAGGACCAAACTCCATTGGTGTATGTGCACACACAAAGGGTTTTATGGTTGCAATCCTATACATAATTATCTGGGAGTAAGCTCCTTCTGGGTCAACATGCGTAATATCGCACTGTTAGGAAGCTTTGCAATGTACACTGAACCCTAAAAAAAAAGACATCAGAAACAACAGATATTTCTGTTCTGTTAAAAACTACTGGTATACATTTTGC
>JAJKFI010000004.1:36754755-36802547 GCA_029204185.1 Lerista edwardsae | reverse complement strand
TTTGCCAGGAAGTGATGGGAGTGGTTGCCATGATCTTAGTCTTTTTATACTTACAGTAATACTTATACTTACAGTAATACTTACGTTGACTTAATTATAAAACTGAGGGGAAAATAGTTGTTTTTCAAAACTGCTGTGTATTAAATGGCTGGTGACTGGATGTTACAGTGGGTTACTGGGCCTGAACAGTTAGTACATAATGAGGATGTTCGGCTGTTAGAACTTTTTGTTATATAACAAAAATAATGATCAAATAAATGTAATGAGATCTTCATATTCAAGTGTATTTCACTTGTGATATTTTGTGTCTGTCTAGCTTATTCTATTCATTTGTAAGAAGTGGGGCTCATACACAATAGTCTCTGAGGTTTTAATAAAATCTTTCTCCTCTAAGGAACTGAGGATGGCATATGTGGTGGTTCTTTTAATCTCCACTGCTTTATACTGCTTTATTCTCATAACAACCCTGTGAAGTTGATTAGACTGAGAATGACTAGTCCAGATCGCCCAGGTTGTGGTCCGAGTTGGACACTTTAACCACTACAGTCTAGGTCAGGGGTAGGCAACGTTAAACGCTCAAAGAGCCATTTGGACCCATTTTCCGGAGAAAAGAAACCTCGGGAGCCACAAAACCCTTTTGACATCTAAAATAAAGATAACATTGCATATATAGTTTTTTTTTTTTACCTTTATTGCTATGTATAAAAAAACTATAGTGTGTTGCATTTTTGAAATGGATGAACTGCTACAGAGAAAACAAAATTTTATTTCAGCATGCAACAAAAACATTTGAAAGTCTCAGAGGTAAGCAAGAGGGGGAGAGCACGTTTGGCTTTCCTCACTAGCCATGGGTGCTCCAGGGTTGCTTCTCAAAGCCACCACGCTGGCCCGCGAGAGTGACCTGCGACAGTCCTAAGTCATGCTGCATCCCAGTCCTTTCCCAAAAGAACTTCTCTTCCTCCCCCCCCCCAAGCACAGACGCCTGGAAAAAAGGGAAGATGAGGGATGCGTTTGCAGAAAAGGATACCCAAAATCGGGGGAAAGGGAGGATGGTTGGCATGGGGAGGGGGCGACAGGAGGCAAATGGGGAGGAGAGGACAGGAGAGGTCAGAGCAGGGGCGGCAGCCAAGGGCAGCGAAGAGGACCTGGGATGGCCAGGAACCCCGGAGTGGGGGAGGCGGGGGATGGGGGACGGCGGGAGGCGGGGCGCCTCGCGCTCACCCATCGCCCGTTGTCTTTCAGCAGCAGTGGCAGCGGCGGCTCCTCTGCCTCCCGGGTCCCCGATGGGGAGATGCTGGGGTCCGCAGCGGCAGCGTCTTGCCCCATCCCTGACTCCAGCAGCCGCAGCTGCCCCCCGGCATGGCTCAGCCTGGGCAAAAGCCCTCCACCTTCCCCCGCCTCCCTTCCGACAGCAGCAGCAGCAGCAGCCTCTGCAGGGGCGGGCGTGGGGCAGGCGAGCAGTCCGCGGCGGGCGTGGGGGGCGCGCGGCGGCGGCAGGAGAAGGAAGAGGCTGCTAGCGATGAGGGCGAAGGAGCCGAGGAACCGGGGAATCACCTCCCTGCCCGCCCAAGAGAAATACTAATACAGATCGTGTTAATAATAATAATTAATAATAATGTGTGATCCAGGCCCTCCTCCTTCTCCGCGCCCTGCAGCAGCCAAAGGACGGAGCCAGATGCTAACGAGACAGCAGGTTAGGGAAGGCGCTTTCCCTTTTATTTCCTCCGCGGCTGGCCGGGCTGAGCAGGTCTGTCTCTTGCCTGGGCTGCTGCAGATTCAAAGTCCTCCAGCGCGCACGTGCCCTCTGCCTCCTCCCTGCATCCACCGCTCTCATCCCCCTTTGCCACTTTCACTCGTACTACAGAGCCGCAGGAGACCGTTCAGAGAGCCTCATGCGGCTCTGAAAACGTGGGTTGCCGACCCCCGGTCTAGGTGTTGTCTGTTATAATAAACAGCATTAAAGCAAAACACACAATACAAGCACAAAACACAAAAGTGATTAACTAAGAAGGGAAGGCCAGGTAGAAAAAGAAAGCCTTCAGCCCTCATGAAGAGGCCAAAAAGGAGGGGACAGCCCTTAATCCCATCAGGAGTGAATTCCTTATTAAAGGTGCTGCCCCAAAAATGCCTTGCTCCTCATTGCTATCAACCTTGCCTCCTTCAGAAGCAGTATGCCCAGAAAGGTCCTCTCTGCTTGACCTTAAGGGCTGGGTCAGTTCATATGAGAAAAGGCAGTTCTTCAGATAGCCTAGTCCTGAGCCATTTAAGACTTTAAAAGGTTAAAACCAGCACCTTGAATTGGGCCTGGCTGCAGATCAGCAGCCAGTACTGCTGCAGGAGCAACAGATAGCCCAAGTCAAATTGCTTATCTTGGAAGACTACACAATCCACCACAGTCTGTGTTAACTGCAACTTCTGGATAGTCTTCAAGGACAGACCCATGTATCATTCTTTGCAGTAATTGAGATTCCACGTTATCAAGGCATGGACCACTGTGGTTAGGTCCAATTGACTCGAGTATGATCATAGCTGACACTCCTGTCTAGTTTGTGCGAAGGTGCCACAGCCACCACTGCCACTTGGGCATATAGGAGCATTGGAGAGTCCAGAATGACCCCCAAGCAATGGGCCTTCTCCTCCAGCTGTGGGGTGGTTGCTATCATTCTCTCCCAACAAGAGTGGTCCAGCCCAGCAGTCACTTAATTTGGCAGAAGGAAGAGTGCATGGCGTTCAGGAGCCCACAAAATTATGCCACTGGGCTCAGCAGGGCACTCAAAATACGTTAGTGGGCTGTCGTTTCTCCCTAAAGAATGAAACTAATGTTTCTCTGTCTTATGATTCCAGTCAAATAGTGAATGTCAGTGTTTGTTTCTGGATGTTTAGAGAACTTGTCACAGCTTTGAAATCGCTTACTTGAAATAATGTCACAAAACGTAGTAAAAAGGCTTATCCATGGGGCATAGCAAATTCCATGATTTTTGGCTTAAAACCTGCCCTCGACTTATCCATGAAATTGACGTATACATGAGTGTATGCAGTATTTACTTAATAATTATTAGAGCTATTTGCTTAGTATCATAATAAACAAAATACAAAATGAGATTCAGTTCAAAATGAGATTGTCATGCTACTTCCTGCTTTCCCAAAGTGATCTGCCAGAACCTAATTGTTCACCAGAGCTGCTGTTGCCAAATAAATTCTATTGAATATATGTACCTTTTACTAGCTTTTGTGGAACTATTTCAAGTACAAGTGGAGCTTTTCTGGATGCAAAAAAATGTGTTAAATGAAATCGTGTTGTTAATTAGCAATTCAGCCTTTAAAAAAGCTTCTCTTACCATGGCAACACACTGCAGCCATTCTCCGGGGGCTTAGAGCAATTAGTATCCATTAGCTTAGATAAGACCTCTTCCCTTCCTCCTGGAGCAAGGCAAAAAATGCAAAGTGGAAGTGATTCATCATACTTCCCAGGATGAGGGAGGAGGTCTTATCTCAGAGCTAATGAGATTGGCTGCAGCTGTGTTTAATTAACAGCAATGTATTTGTTAAAGAACCCTTCTCTTCTGTGGTCCACTGAGTCAAATCAGTGAATGGGAAAACTGCAGATGAGAAGGCTCCACCTGGTGAGATATTGGGTGCAAATTCCCACTTAACTTAGCAGTGAAGATTACTGAGTGATGTTGGGCCAGTTGCCCAATCCTCTTATGGCCAACTCCTATTTGGGGCTGCTGCCAGCAGAACATGCATACTGTTGGAGCAGTGAGAGGAAGAACAGAGCCTTCTTCTTTATGCTGAAGGATCACCAGCCACCCACTGAGGCAGGGTGGGGCAGGTGGAACAAGGCAACAATGGAGGAGGGCAGAATGGGATGGTGATGGAAGAGCAGATAGGGGGTGGGTTTGAAGGCAGTGGTGGCTGCCAAGTCCTAGACCTCTTCCCTGACCCAGTTGTGTGGTGCAGGTGCAGATAAACTCCTCTTTGCTGAGGATGCTTACCCCTAGATAAGGAAAGAAATGTTCCCAGACTTCTGAAACTGCCCCCTCCCCCGGATTTGGGCATCACTGTATTGGCTGGGGAAGGGAGAACCTTACTTCATAGTTGTGTGTGTGTGTGTGTGTGTGTGTGTGTAAAGGAGAGAGAGTGTTTGTGTGTGTGTCGCATAGGCTCTGCAACGCCTGGAGCGACGCGCACCAAACTTGGCATGTGCATGCCTTGTGGCCTGGTGACAAACACTGCGGGGGTCAGGCCCCCCTGGCGCCCCTGGGGGTGGGGGTATGCAGGGGGCCCCATGTTAAAATGGTCGAAAATGGCTGAAATCGGCGTCGAATCTGTAGTTTCTGGGGTCACCGAGATGAGTGGCGATGCCCCCGACACCGTTGGACTCCGGGTTCGGGGGCCCCTCGGCATGGGGGAGCGAGAAGGGGCGCAAAACAAACTGTCCACCATGCCCTCTTGGAACGCCTGGACCGATTGACACCAAACATGGCATGCGTGTGCCTTCCAGTCTGGCAACAAACACTGGGGGGGTCAGACCCCCCTAGGACCCCCGGGGGTGGGGGTCCGGGGGGGCCCAACATGAAAATGCTCGAAAACAGCAGAAATTGGCGTCGAGTCCATAGTTTCCGGGGTCGCCAAGACAAACGGCGATGCTCCTGACGCCGGTGGAGTCCAGGTTCAGCCCCCCCTCAGCGTGGGGGGCGAGTAGGGGTCCGAAACAAATATTTGACATGCCCTGCTTGAACGCCTGGACCGAGTGGCACCAAACTTGGCATACGAATGCCTGGTGGCCTGGAGACAAACACTGCGGGGGGCAGGGACCCCTACCGCCCCCGGGGGTGGGGGTACACAGGGGCCCCCACGTGAAAACGGCCAAAATTGGTGTCAGATCCTTAGTTTCTGGGGCCGCCGAGAAGACTGGTCACACTCCCGACACCGTTAGAGTCCAGGTTTGGGGGGCCCCCTTGACTTGGGGGCAAGAAGGGGTGCGAAACAAAACATCTGCTATGCCCCGCTGGAACGCCTCGAGTGATTTACACCAGTATGCTTTACGGTCTGGGGACAAACACTACGGGAGTCAGACCCCCCTAGTGCCCCCAGGGATGGGGGTGCAGAGGGGGCCCCACGTGAAAATGGTTGAAAACTGCCAAAATCGGTGTCAAATCCGTAGAGTCCAGGGTCGCCAAGATGAATAGTGACGCTCCCGATGCCGTTTGAGTCCACATTCGGACTTGGGATAATTTGTTGCCCAAAAAGCTAGTTGCAAATAAAAGGAGGCATCCACCCTGGGTTTCTTGGAAGAAGGGCATATACATGTGAGCAATAATTTGCTATGTTCAGAGAAATGACAATGTTTGCATTTTTGATGTATAAGCATTCACCACGGAATGCATTGTCAGTTTCAGGAGTACAGTATATTGTTGAATGTTTAAGCATGTGTGCATGCTCAAGAAACATTAAATTAATCCTGAAACTGCACTGGAAGCAGGTCAGTCCTAAAACTTGAAGTGTCAATAAGTAAAGTCCAGGATAACGTATTCTGTGCCCAATAGATAAACTTAAATTATATTATGACTTTTAAAAAATCAGACGTGCCTTTTTCTTTAGAAACTTTTGTTTCTTTTGATTTTTTAGCATTTCAACAGCATACTCTTAGAATACCAATTTCTTTTTTATGTTTCATTATAAATAATTAGGACTAATTCATTTTGTAGATTTAAGTATATTAACACCCTAATCATTAATGTATTACCAGGAAATAAATCCCATTATTTGCTGTAAAGCTTGCCTAAGGTCACAACTTAGAACAGCAAATAGCATATGGAAGCTGTCATGGAGGAGTGCTTGCTTTAGGCAGATATGGTGGATAAGAATATTTTATCTGAACCTGGGAGACATTCTTTCAAATCCCCGCTCAGCCATGAATTGATTGGAGTGGCTTACTTACCTTTACTTTAGTTGGCTGCTTTTAAAACGGGACTAATGAGGACAATCTTCCAGTCCTTTGCCTTCAGCATGAAGGGTGGTAAAGTAATAAATATAAATGAGTAAATTCAGTAGACTCTCAAATTATATTTCCCCACCCCTTAACAGGAAAAATAAATGCTAACTGAAACTTGTGCATATATCCATGAGTAATTTCACTAGTAAAATGTTCTGTGTGTCTATAAGAAAACGGTAGTGTGTGTTGCAGTCTTTATAATTTCCGCAGCACGTTTGGGCAGCTTAGCCACTTAAAAATGAATCTGCATATTAACCATTATCCTAAAATCTATTCAGTGTGGTCGTTCATTGGGGGGATAGCAAATGATACACTGCTCAAAACAATAAAAGGAACACTTAAACAACACAATGTCACTCCAAGTCAATCACACTTCTGTGAAATCAAACTGTCCACCTAGGAAGCCACACTGATTGACAATCAAGTTCACATGCTATTGCACAAATGGAGTAGACAACAGGTGGAAATCATAGGCAAGTAACAAGACACCACAAATAAAGGAGTGCTTCTGCAGGTGGTGACCACAGACCACTTCACAGTCCCTATGTGTTCTGGCTGATGTTTGGGTGACCTTTGAATGCTGGCGGTGCTGTCACTCTAGTGGCAGCATGAGGTGGAGTCTGCAACCCACACAAGTGGCTCACGTAGTGCAGCTCATCCAGGATGGCACATCAATGCGAGCTGTGGCAAGAAGGTTTGCTGTGTCTGTCAGTGTGGTGTCCAGAGCATGGAGGCGCTACCAGGAGACAGGCCAGTACACCAGGAGACGTGGAGGAGGCCGTAGGAGGGCAACAACCCAGCATCAGGACCGCTACCTCCGCCTTCGTGCCAGGAGGAACAGGAGGAGCACTGCCAGAGCCCTGCAAAATGACCTCCAGCAGGCCACAAATGTGCATGTGTCTGCTCAAACGGTCAGAAACAGACTCCATGAGGGTGGTATGAGGGCCCGACGTCCACAGGTGGGGGTTGTGCTGACAGCCTGACACCGTGCAGGACGTTTGGCATTTGCCAGAGATCACCAAGATTGGCAACCTCGCCACTGGCGCCCTCTGCTCTTCACAGATGAAAGCAGGTTCACACTGAGCACATGTGACAGACGTGACAGAGTCTGGAGACGCCAGGGAGAACGTTCTGCTGCCTGCAACATCCTCTAGCATGACTGTTATGATGGGGGGGTGCAACTCCCCTCCCCTGAGGTAGCTACCGCTGCCACCAGCCCAGACTTAGTAAAAGAAAGGGGAGCTCCTGGGCAAAAACCCCTTTTAAAAAACCAAATAAAAAAATAAAAATCCAATTTTATTCATACACATTAAAATTTACAAATAAAACTACAGAGACTCCGTAATAAAACCTGAATACTTAAAATAACAATAATCAACCCCTCTACTTAACTTGGCTGAGCAGGACCCAGGGAAGACAGAAAGAAAAAGAATACCTATAAGAGCTTTGCCTTACTAACTACACTTAGCCTCCACACCAACCCGTGGAGTTAACCTTCCCTGAGAGCCAGGACGAGAGTTCTGTTCCTTGAGGCTTTTATCTGTAGCTCAATAACTAACCACCCCCACCTGAGGCATTTACACATGAGTAGTTCTCTTAAAACTTACCAGGTTCCATGAAACTACAGTTTCATAACATTCCCCCACTAGATTCCCCTTTTTCTCCTCCATGAAACACAACATTCATACTAACTCTACAAGAGGAGAAAAATTGGAATCTACACACTGTCATTCTTAGAACCCATAACAGATATTTCCTCTGCCCTGCATTAATTATCAACTGGAGAACTTTCTTGGGAGAGTGCATCAGCAATAATATTATCTTTCCCAGCAACATGTTCTATTTCATACTCATAATCTTGTAGGATCAAACTCCATCGCATCAACTTCCGATTAGTCCCTTTTGTTGTCTGGAGCCACTGTAGGGGGGCATGATCAGTCCGTAACAAAAACTTCCCCCCCAAAGATAAGGGCGCAATTTCTCTACAGCATATATAATAGCAAAACACTCTTTCTCTGAAACGCACCAGTTTCTCTCTCTCTCTGTCAATTTTTTACTAAGGTAGATAACTGGATGCAATTCCTTATCCTCCCCCTCTTGCAATAATACCGCTCCAATACCCCGATCTGAGGCATCTGTATTTAAAATTAAAATCTTATCATAATTAGGAGCCAGCAAAATAGGGCAAGAACTAAGGGCCTCCTTAAGTAGACCAAAACTCTGTTGGCATTGCAAAGACCAATTAACCCGATTAGGGGCACGTTTTTGGGTAAGATCGGAGAGAGGAGCTGCAATACTACTATAATGTGGTATAAATTTCCGGTAGTATCCAGCCAACCCTAAAAATGATTGCACTTGCTTTTTAGTCTGTGGAACAGACCAATTCCGAATAGCTTCTATTTTCACTTGTAATGGGCTAATAGAGCCCATACCAACTCTGTTGCAGTTTCACACCACACACTCCAGAACTGGTTGAAACTGGCATTCCGTCTCTTCGTCTCCAGAGCAGATAGGACACCTGCGTGTCCTTGAATCCTTGAGCTAATCAGCCTCCCAGCTTGGTAGTGCAATGTCTCTCACGGGAAGCACTGGCTAACAAACACCCCACTCTCTCATGAGCTCATGGTGTTCTAAAGGTTACCCCATTGGTCAACATGGGGCACGGGGGTCTCTAAGTACCCACCTACCAGATATAGTCTGACTGCACCCTTTGTTCTTCTGTCTGTACCATGTGTGCGCTCGAACTGTGAAGAATACGCTGAAACGCCGCTTGTACGCGGCAAGCCTTCGCCGGCTTTTGCTAACCGGCAAACTAAACTTCTCATCTTCTCACTTTCGCTACTGAAACCAATAAAATGGCTTTGATGTTCAAATGTAGCGATCGCTTCGTTCCTCCGCTCAGATCGCGCTAGGCAAGCGCTGAATGGGTCCGCGAGCCACCAACTCTGCTATAATTACCACAAATACACAACAAACTCTGTGTCCAAGGTAAGTAACTTGATTAAATCCAAGTTGGCATTTTTTAGCCTTAAGAGTCAATCCAGCCTCTTGGATCCGTTGAAGCACAATACTCAAATGTTTCAAATGATCTCCCCACTTCTCTGAAAACACAGCAATATCATCCAAATATGCTACAGCGAAGGTGTCCAATCCTCGCAAGATATAATTAACCAATCTTTGAAATGTAGCTGGTGCATTTCTAAGTCCAAAAGGAAGGACAGTAAACTCAAATAGCCCATGGTGAGTAACAAAAGCTGACCGCTCTTTAGCAGGTTCATCTAATGGGACCTGCCAATAGCCCCTAGTTAAATCCAGGGTTGAAATGAAATGAGCTCTACCCAATTTCTCCAATAGCTCATCAATCCGGGGCATGGGATATCGGTCAGGTCATGTAACTTTATTCAAAGCTCGATAGTCCACACAAAATCGGATTTCTCCCCCTGGCTTAGGAACAAGAACCACTGGGGAAGCCCACGGACTTTCTGAAGGTCTAATAACACCCAACTTTAACATCTCTGCCACCTCTTTCTCAATACAAGCGGCTTGTTTTGGTGAAATTTTCCTTGGGCGGAATGCAATAGGGGCAGCATCTCCAGTACAAATAGAATGAATAGCTTTATTCGTCCATCCTGGCTGAGCTGAAAATTGAGCCGCAAACTTTTCTCCCAACTTCTTTATCTCTACTTTTTGATTGAGGGAAAGGGAAGGAGACAATACTATATCTTCTACACTTCCAATATCCTCAACCTCCAGCCCCATCTCCAGCGATAAGCTAACTTCATCCAACATTTCAAGAGACATATTACACATGGACATTTCTCTAGAGTAATATGGCTTAAGTGTATTTACGTGGTATACTCGAGGTTTCCTAAGTGTCCCTGGGAACTCCACCAAATAATTAAGGTGGCCCAGGCATTCTTTAATCTGATACGGACCCTCCCAGGCTGCTTCCATTTTATTAGCTCTTACTGACTTCAGGATCATAACCTGATCTCCCTTATCAAAACTCCGCTTCCTAGCATACTGGTCATACCAAGTTTTCTGCTCCTGCTGGGCATCCTGGAGGTTTTCTTTAGCCAATGCCCAAACTTCCCGTAATGTATTCTGAAGCTGGTCCACAAAATCTACAATATTCTTCTTGCTTACCGGACTAGATCCTTCCCATTCCCGACGTACAAGCTCCAATGGACCTCTAACTTCTCTCCCATACATTAACTCAAAAGGGGAGAATCCAAGGGATGGATGAGGA
This sequence comes from Lerista edwardsae, assembly GCA_029204185.1. Lineage (NCBI taxonomy): Eukaryota > Metazoa > Chordata > Lepidosauria > Squamata > Scincidae > Lerista > Lerista edwardsae. The sequence continues at coordinate 36,792,300 of JAJKFI010000004.1, read as the reverse complement.
ACAGCTTGATATGCAAACGAGAGTTGAGGGAGAACCAAATCCCAATTATTAGAGTATTCTTGAATAAACTTTTGAATCATGACTCTCAACGTTCCATTAAATCTTTCTACCAATCCATTTGTTTGATGGTGATAAGGTACTGCTACTAAATGAGTAACACCTTGACTATCCCATAATTTGTCCATCACTCCAGAAAGAAAATTGGTACCAGAATCTGTAAGAATTTCTAATGGCCAGCCTACTCTAGCAAAAATGCCTGTAAGCGCATGAGCTATAGCCTTTGCCTGAATACTGGTGAGTGCCTCTGCCTCTGGCCATCTAGTAGCATAATCAACTAGGGTAAGAACATACTGTTTCCCCCTAGGTGTCTTATGTGGAAAAGGCCCAAGCAAATCTACTGCCACTCGCTGAAAAGGAATATCCAAAGCAGGCAAAGGCTGTAAAGGAGCTCTAATCTTATCTTGTGCCTTATCCACAATCTGACACACCCTACATGACTGGACATACTGATTCACATCTTTATATAATCCTTCCCAGTAGAATTGCTGTCCTACTCTATCTTTAGTTCGACTTACGCCTGCATGGCCATTAGGATGGTCATGAGCCAGACTCAACAACTTTAACCGATAGCATCTTGGCACCACTAATCGCCTCTGGGGTTGCCAGCCTACCTTATACCTTTCTGGGAGAGACTCCCAATATAGCAACCCATTTTCGCAGATGTATCGAGACTGTTTAACCTGATCAAGTGGAGGAGGATTTCTACCTGCTTGCTGCCAAGCTGCAGCTAAACTAGGATCCCGTTCTTGTTCCCCTTTAAAGGTAGCTGATGTCACAAGTGCCTCAGTCGCCACCTCAGGAGAAACATCAAGTTTCAAAGGAATACCAGACACATCCAAATTCTCTACTTCATCTTCTCCCTGTCTTATTTCATTATCAGACTCTGTAGAATTTGAGAGCTGAGTTTGCCTACGAGTAAGAACTCCTACTCTAGCCATCTCTCCTTCTACAAAATCAGCCAAATCATTCCCAAGCATCATAGGTGCTGAACGCCCTTCATGAACAGCAAACTCCCAATTGCCTGCCCACCCATTATATTGAATAGGTACACGGGCCTTCTTTAACATCAATTTATCACTCATAAATGGAAATAACGTTTGAACTGCTCCCTGGATGATCTGATGAGGCTTTACCAATTCGGCATGTATGGTAGATATTACTGCTCCACTATCCCGCCAAGCTGCAGTAACCTGTCCATTCACTATCACTTTATGACGATATTTAGGAGGAATAACCTCCAGACAAGACTGAGGTTCTAAATTAGCTGTTACATTTGTATGAACAACCTCATTTGGACTCAGGGTCTGTACTCTTGGTGAGTGCCTGGGACAGTTCGCTCTAATATGTCCCAACTCATTACACTTATAGCACCGAGGGATGGGCTTTTCCCTAAACCGGGAATTCGTTGTACCTGTTCTATTTATCGCCCCCTCAGAATTCTCATAGAATCCCCCCCGTTCCCTTCGGCGAGGTGACCACCTCTCTTCTCTACCCCAACTCTCCCCACTCCACCGAATTTGACCACCAAAGTTCTGTTCAATAGTTTCTGCTAAAGTCCCAACTTCCTCAGGTGTTGTAAAATCCTTCTCTACTAACAGTCTCCTTATTTCTTCTGGTAGAATAGTCAAAAATTGTTCAATCTTGATTAGATTAAGCAACTCTTCCCAAGTTTCTGCTTCTGCCCTTTTCACCCACAAGTCACAAATCCGGCCTAGTTGGTACATTACTTGAGGCCAAGGTTCCTGGGATTTCCGCCTCAGAGTACGAAATCTCCTCCTACAGCACTCTGCAGTAAGGCCCAATCGAGACCTAACATTCTCTTGAAAAATAGCATAATCATTTCGATTTGTGGGACCTAGTTCCGCAGCTACATCTGCTAAAGCCCCACTCAACTGTGGCCGAAGGAATTTCATATAATCCCCCTCATCGATTCCATAATCCTTACAGGCCTGTTCGAAATTAGCCATAAATGTCTCAGCATCTTCCCCAACCTGATACATGGGGAGTTTCCTGGAGTCCGTTACCGTAAATGTAGAAGTCACTGGTTGGGAAGAAGCCCCATACTTAAGTTTCTCCAACTCGAACTGATGGTCCATACGCAGTTTCTCCAACTCCCTAGCTTCTTTCCTCTCTGCAGCCCGCTGCTCCGCCTCTCTCTCCGCAGCCCGCTGCTCCGCAGCCCGCTGCTCCGCCTCTCTCTCCGCAGCCCGCTGCTCCGCCTCTCTCTCCGCAGCCCGCAGCCCCGCCTCTCTCTCCACAGCCCGCTGCTCCGCCTCTCTCTCCGCAGCCCGCTGCTCCGCCTCTGCTCTCATACGTCTCTCTTCCATCTCAGCCGTAAACCGTCTTTCCTCCAACTCTAATTTTTTTAACTCGAGTTGAAGCCTCATCTGTTCAACTGTCAAGGAATCTCTTCTACCAGTGTCAGGTGATCCCACTAAATTATTACCCTCAATGGTACTAGCATCCATTTTAGGTATATCTTGTCTTTGTCTTCCACGTGGTAATAATCCTTCCTGAATGAACTTACCGTTACGTAAGTACATGCACTTATTCTTTCTAACTTTCTATCACTTCTTAATCTCTTAAAAAGAGAGAGAGAGAGAGAGAAAGAGAAGAAGAAAAAACCTCTGTTTCCTCTCAGCTTTCTAAAAACAATTTTTACAAATGACGGGGTTCGCTCTCCACCGCTGCCACCATGTTATGATGGGGGGGGTGCAACTCCCCTCCCCTGAGGTAGCTACCGCTGCCACCAGCCCAGACTTAGTAAAAGAAAGGGGAGCTCCTGGGCAAAACCCCCTTTTAAAAAACCAAATAAAAAAAATAAAAATCCAATTTTATTCATACACATTAAAATTTACAAATAAAACTACAGAGACTCCATAATAAAACCTGAATACTTAAAATAACAATAATCAACCCCTCTACTTAACTTGGCTGAGCAGGACCCAGGGAAGACAGAAAGAAAAAGAATACCTATAAGAGCTTTGCCTTACTAACTACACTTAGCCTCCACACCAACCCGTGGAGTTAACCTTCCCTGAGAGCCAGGACGAGAGTTCTGTTCCTTGAGGCTTTTATCTGTAGCTCAATAACTAACCACCCCCACCTGAGGCATTTACACATGAGTAGTTCTCTTAAAACTTACCAGGTTCCATGAAACTACAGTTTCATAACAATGACCGGTTTGGCAGTGGGTCAGTAATGGTGTGGGGTGGCATTTCTTTGGGGGGCCGCACAGCCCTCCATGTGCTCGCCAGAGGTAGCCTGACTGCCATTAGGTACCGAGATGAGATCCTCAGACCCCTTGTGAGACCATATGCTGGCGCGGTTGGCCCTGGGTTCCTCCTAATGCAAGACAATGCTAGACCTCATGTGGCTGGAGTGTGTCAGCAGTTCCTGCAAGATGAAGGCATTGATGCTATGGACTGGCCCGCCCGTTCCCCAGACCTGAATCCAATTGAGCACATCTGGGACATCATGTCTCACTCCATCCACCAGTGCCACGTTGCACCACAGACTGTCCAGGAGTTGGCGGATGCTTTAGTCCAGGTCTGGGAGGCGATCCTTCAGGAGACTGTTCGCCACCTCATCAGGAGCATGCCCAGGCGTTGTAGGGAGGTCATACAGGCACGTGGAGGCCACACACACTACTGAGCCTCGTTTTGACTTGCTTTATGGACATTACATCAAAGTTGGATCAGCCTGTAGTGTGTTTTTCCACTTCAATTTTGAGTATGACACCAAGCCCAGACCTCCATGGGTTAATAAACGTGATTTCCATTGATGATTGTTGTGTGATTTTGTTGTCAGCACATTCAACTATGTCAGGAACAAAGTATTTAATAGGAATATTTCGTTCACTCAGATCTCGGATGTGTTGTGTAAGTGTTCCCTTTGTTTTGAGCAGCTTATTTCTTTCTGTTTAGAGGTAGGTATATTTTTAGAGAAAGTGGAGAAAGACTGAATTCAGCAAAAACTTGAGTTCCAACTTGAGACAGATTTCTCCTCAGTGAAGCTTCCATTGCATTGCATTGCATTAGATCAGAACTATTGTCATCATAGCATTCCAAGAGTAGCCTCAGACCATTGCACTCCACATGAATACATTATTTTAGTTGATTATTCTATTCCACTGTGAAAGGCAACTGCAGAATTCATGGACTGGTCAAAGTGGTTAAAAGAAGTGGAGAAATTGATGTGGATACAGGCAGTATATATTTATTTTAGGAAATAGTGTAGTAATGGGTAGGGAAAAAGGAATATTGAAAATATTTCCCAGATATACATGCTAAGTCAGTGATGGTAAACCTATGACACACATGTCAAAGGTGACATACCACAATGTTTTGGGTGACACACCAGCATTTGCCAACACCCAACAAAAACTAAGGAGTTAGTTCTCCTAACCTGGAGTTAGGCCAGCAAAGTTTGGCTGGCACAAGGGCCACTGTTAAGTATGTTTGGATCACTCTTGGAGTCAGAGAGGCCAGCACACAGACATGCACCCTACTCCCTGACTCCGAGAGTGGTCCAAATTTGCTTCACGGTGGCCCTTGTGCCAGCCAAACTTTGCTGGCCTAACTATGCCGGTCTAACTCCAGGTTAGGATTGCGCTCTAAGTTTGTTTCTGTAATTATTTGATTTTTTAATGATTTGATATTTCTTTATGTAATGCATAGCTCCACAAATGATTGGACTGTATTTTTATAAATAAAAGAATATGTAAATAACTGTTTCTCTTTTGTTGGGGGTGGGGAGTGACACACCAGCAGAGTCAAGTTAGGCACTTTTGACACGGCAAACGCAAAAGGTTCACCATCACTGTGCTAGGTGATCATCCTCAATACTGAGTCCCAAGGTATCAGCAGTTGTTTATATATCTTACTTGTCAAACAGAATTGAACCAGTGTTAATCATTAAATGCAACTTAAGAATAGTTAGAGCAACAGTTTTCAACCCTTTTCATCTCATGGCACACTGACAAGGTGCTGAAATTGTCAAGGCACACCATCAGTTTGTTTTAATACAATTGACAAGGCGCACGGCTGGTGGGGAGCTCACATCCCCCAAAAGGCTCAACTAATAAATAACCCTTTACTTCCCAAACTCCTGCAGCATACTTGCAGACCTTTCATGGCGCACCAGTGTGCTGTGGCATACTGGTTGAAAATAGCTGTGTTAAAAGATTCTGTGTGTGAACCACTCTTAGTTCAGGATCTTCACTGATTTTGTAACAGCCATGGCTAAAGCAAGCCACTCAATGGTTCCAGCCCACCTTTTGAATGACCCAGTTATTATTTGAACTGGGAATCCAATAACTTTAGTTCTCTGGAGGTTACATGCCCATCATGGCCAAATTGCAAGGGAACAGTTGACTGGAATTACTAGACAAATTAGAAGTTTTCTTGCAGACTTGTTCACAATCCCTAGATCACGGGTATCAAACATAAGGCCTGAGGGCTAGCTATGGCCTCTGGAAGCTCTTTATCCAGCCTATGTGATAATTGGGCTGTCCCAGTGCTGCCCTTTCATGAGTGCTGCTTCTGTTGAGGCAGCAGAATGAGGCATGCATGCTGTATGAAACTAGTTAGACACCCCTGCCCTAGATTGTGGTGTAGCTGCAAGCGTGCATCGATAGGAAGTCACTGAAACAGTGAAGTGTGCAATAATGAGAGGCTAGTGTTCTGAATGTCATCATCCCCCTCTCCCACTCTAATCAGGATGTAATGGGAAAACAATTGCTTTTTATCATCCTTCTAGGTGACTTGTCTTTCTGCCTTAGCCACAGAGAACATGGTAGAATGGGACAAAATCCCAATAAGGGATTATCAGTCTTCCTTGATGATGTTCTGTTAGCAAGCCATTGATGTGGAACTATGGTTTTCCATTATGACTGAACTCAGCTAATGTGCAGTAACCAAATAGCACTGAGTATTCCCTTACTACTAATCAAGACTGGAGATTTGCAAGATCATGCATAGACAGGAAGGGACAAAATAGGAAAACTAAATTGTAGATATAATATGCTGCAGATAAGAAACCTCTCTGTTCCTGGTAATTTTATACCAGTAGATCCATAACACAGGCATTGCAGCAAACATAGTTATGACAACTCCATGCAAATCTAAGCTAGTGTTTGGAAATGGAAATTGATATGTGCAAGGAGACAAATCTGAGTTTTCAGTTACAAAATGATAAGTATACATACGTATGAAGTCTCAGTAAATTTTATTTATTTAAACCTTTGAAATGGCATAAAATACAAGATACTCATAGAACATAAAGAAAATACAGGAGGTAAAATGACAAGACAGACCAATCACTATAATCCCATGCTAGTGAACAATAGTGCTGTGTTCAAGATCAAGACGGATAGCTCCCCACTAGCTTGGATATTCCCTCATGTTCGGTTATTGATGGCTCTTAAAAAAAGCAGCAGAATTAACTTTGAGTGGTAGCATAGAGATAATCATATAATAGTTAATAGCTAATTGTATAGTAGCTGACTTGTCATTAGAAGACAGAAGGGAGCGCACGATTTCATCATCACGGTTTTCTAAATGACCCATAAGTAGCGGATTCAGAAAATCAGTGCGCAATTCCTCAAATCAAGAACAATGTAGTACAATACATACCAATGATTCAATGTCACCTAGATTACAATCACAACATCTATCAGAGTCTAGAGTCTCAGGGCGCAATCTTAACCTGGATTTAGGCCAGCAAAGTTTGGCTGGCACAAGGGATACTGTAACATATATTTGGACCACTCTTAGGGCCCAATCCTAACCTGGAGTTAGGCAGGCACAGTTAGGCCAGCAAAGTTTGGCCAGCACAAGCATTGGAAAGCAGAATATAAATTTATACCATCTTTTTGCTTTTTGGGAAATTCTAGACCACTGATGCAGTTGTACTCTGTAGTTAATTTGTTCTTCACAGTTAAGTTGAGCATAGGAAATTATTGGGAAGCTGGCATTTTAGCGAAGTACTGTGAATCATAATTGTATATGGGAAAAGGCGGGAAGATCTTGCCAAAGTGCTCTAACATGGCCAATTCTAAATAGAAATTGGATGGATAATGAACCTTATTGGGGAAGAGGGAAAAAGAATCTCAATTTATATTCAATGTTTAAATGAATGAAATAGTAGCAAATAATTTGTTTTGCAAATCTTGACATTAAAGGCTTTAGAAGGAAAGCATGAATATATGAAGGAAGAACATTCTTTTAAAATTCAATCATTTGCAAAATTTAGGAATGCTGCATAGTGATTCTTTTCAAAGAAGCTGCTTTGTACTTGTTGCATTTTTCTACATATGAAAGAGTCTTTGTCATGTTCAGGGCTTTGCCTCCCCATTCAATATAGACTTTTCCTGGTTGTAATTAGCACTTTGTAAATGCAAGTTACTTTTTTCAGAGTTAGATGTTCTAAGCTTTTTTTTTCCATCCTAAGAACAGGTACTGTATAGGAAAGTTGGCAAGGGGAATTCCCCTGCTCTCTACAGCAGCCCCAAAGCCTCCTCTCAGAGTTGGGAGAGTGGGATGAGGTACTGAAGAGATGTAGGAAAGGATTTCTTAGAAATCTTGCAGAGGCACCTTTCACAAAATTCCTGCTTGCAGTGCAGGAGCTGTCCTTTCACCTGCTGTCTGAGAATTTCACCTGCAGCCACCTCCAACATTCCAAGGGTAATCCTGACCTCAGGAAAGGAGTAGGCTGCTTGAGAGGCCTGGAAGGCTACCTGGAATCAACTCATGAGTCAGGGCAGAGCCTGCTTTGGGAAGAGAGCATCGTGTTGTTATCTCTTTCATATTTGAGTATTGATGTTGGCTCAACGTATTAGCACTCAACCTTTTAGAAAAAGGCGCTTGTTTTGTGGGGGGTGGACACAGATTGAGGAAGAGACTGCTGGCCCAATCTTATTCAGATGTCGTACCAACAATATATGAACACAGTGCAACATCTGTCATGCACTGTGCCTAATCCATCCGTAATCCCTCCAGCACAAAGCAGTATACAAACCCCAAAACAGTCCTTCAATCATGAAGTGACAGCCTGATGTTTGCCCAACATGCAAGGAATGAATCACTGCTCTGACTGGTGACCCCAATACTGGTGGCCAGAGAAGTACCAGGGTGCACTGAGCAAGGGGCAGGAGCAGATAATTGTGCCCACCTAGCTAGTGACAACCTCATACTCCCTATGCCTCTTGCATCATCATGGTGCTTGCCACCATGGTTGTCAGTATGTTGCCATGTAAAATAAATGGCACCCTATTGTAACTATCTGCTTCACTGACCTCACAGTAGAAAACTGGGGGCTTAAAACCATGGAAGGGTGTCTGTACAGCAGTGAAACTCAAGTACCGTATTTCCCCATGTATAGGACGCACCAATGTATAAGACGCACCTTAATTTTGGGGCCAGAAATTTGAAAAAAAATGTACCGGCTGGGCAGCGCTGCGTTCTCCGTGCTCCCGCTTGTCTCAAAGAGCCGGCGAGTGGCAGCACTGCTGCCGGCTCTTTCAGTACAAACACTTGCCATCCTCTCATCCAGATTGCCATTGGTGACAGTGCTTTGGTATTTTCACGATAGGCAGACATTCGAGAATTTTAGCCTGGGATAAAGATGCAGTAATGGGGAAGAGAGAGCTACACCTGGTTGAATGATGCTGTTAGAGAGGACCAGGAGCTGTGCCAAGAAGGCAAATGTGATAGCCTTAAGTTAAGCAAAGAATGTAGGTTTCCCCCCCCCCCTTTCGTTTCAGTGACACAAGAGCACTTGTTTGACGTTTCTAACAAAGCTCCCAGTCTTGAGCTGTTGTTATGCGTTTTTTTTTAAAGAACTTCGAGAACTTGTTGTTGCTCTTGCGTTAACGACCAGCCTCTCCGTTCTTCCGAGTGGAAAAGCGTCGCCTCTCTCCCTCCTCTTCTCCGTCGCCGGAGGACGCTAGCAAGTGATGCAATGGAGCGATGCGCTGTGCCTTTAAGGGGGCTTCTCCGCGGCTGCCACACATGCTCAGCTCTTCTTTGTGTGGTAGTTTCTCTCCAGAGCTCCCCTGCAAAGCACAGCGTTGCAATGTTGGCCTCCGCTGCTGCTGCCGCCGCCGCCTTTGGAAAAACCGGAGACGAGACTCTCCTCGCGAGCGTGAGGGCGGCAGTGTAAAAGGAGTCCTCCTGCTGGGACAGGAACTTTCAGGAGAGCAGGCGGCGGCGGCGGCGATAGCAGCAGCAGCAGCTCAGCTCCCCTTGACTGCCAGCAGTGGCCAGGGGTGGAAGGGGCTGCTGGTGGCCAATCCTCTTCCAGCGCAGTTGCCCCAGGAGCAACAGCAGCGACGGAGCTTCCCTGGCTGCAGGGATTCATCCAGAGAGGAGCTGCCGCCGCTGCTGTTGTTCATGCTGTCCGTGGAGGGGCCTGGCAGCAAACGAAAGGGACAGATCTAAACAGACTCGGCGGAGCGGGAGGGGGAAGAAGGAAGAGGAGAGCTCCGGCTCGCCAGCCACCTCGGAAAGCAGATTACAATTAGCCTTTTAAAAATGGCTGCTTGCAAACTGTCAGCTGGGACAGCAGAAGGCTGTTAACTCTTGTTTTCGGGAGAAGCGGGAGAAGGGGAAGTGGGCCTGCCCGCCCGCTCGGGCCCACTTGGTTTGGGATGCTGGAGAGGCTCTGAACCGGGACGCTGGAGCTGCTCCCCTCTCAGCGCCTGCTTGGGGAGGAAGCATCACCTTTGCCAGCCGCCGTCCTTGCCCTGCTGCTGCTGCTGCTTAAAGAGAACGAGCTACGACCGAGGGGGGAGGAGGCGGAGAGGTGCATTGGGGAGGAGGCGACGAGCGCGGGAGGGAGGAGAGGCTCCGTTCTCCTAGGTGAGGCGGACGAGCAGGATGTGAGGGGAATCCACCGACAAGGTCAGGAGAGAAGCCTGCCTGCCTGCCGTTCATGGGAAAGCGGGGCAATGAGCCTGGTGGACGAAGAGGCAGGAAGGCTGCGGCGGCTGCTGGCGTTGTGGTCATGCCCGAGGGATAAACAGAGAACGGCGCTCCCGCTTGTCTCGGGAACACGTGCTCCCACTTGCCTTAAAGAGCCGGCAGCAGCGGGAGCGCTTGCGGGCTCTTTAAGGCAAGCAGGAGCAGGGAGAACGCGGAGCCTTAAAGAGCACGAGGAGCCTTAAAGAGCCGGCAAGAGCGGCAGCAGCGCTCCCGCTTGCGTTCTCCGTGCTCCTCCTTGCCTTAAGAGCCGGCAAGCGCTGCCGGCTCTTTAAGGCAAGCAGGAGCACGGAGAACGGCACACCCCCTTGTATAAGACGCACCCAGTTTTTAGCGCCCCGATTGTTTGAAAAAAGGTGCGTCTTATACTTGGGGAAATACGGTAATCACACAGTGAGTTATACACATCGGCACACAGGATGCTGCAGACTCTTGAGGGTGCAATCCTAACCTGGAGTTAGGCCGGCACAGTTAGGCCAGCGAAGTTTGGCTGGCACAAGGGCCACCATAAAGCATGTTTGGACCACTCTTGGAGTCAGGGAGGATGGTGCATTTCTGTGTGCTGGCCTTTCTGACTCTGAGAGTGGTCCAAACATATTTTATGGTGTGCCAGCCAAACTTCCTAACTCCAAACTGGCCTAACTCCAGGTTAGGATTGTGCCCTCAAATGCTCCACTATAATTCTTCCTCTGGGATGTACTGTCTCTTTGCAGGGTAGGGCTGAGAAGCAATTGTTGGCTGAGATACAGTGCTTCTCATGGAAGTAGAAGGCACTTCTACTCACCTAGTGGGAGATGTAATTTCCACTTGCTCTTACTGTTGCGCCTTGTGCCACATCTCTTGCCATTCCTGATTGACTAGCTTTTTGAAGTGCACAGGGAGCTGCCATGTGGAAGAAGCTGCAGAAAAGCAGCACTGTGTGAGCAGAAAGTAGCTTGCGCTTCTCTGGATTCAAACCAGCATGTTGATCAGGCAGCCAGAGGCTACTTTAACAGATTACTTTTTAATTAACTTTTTGTTCTGTTGAAAAATGGGATGAGAGAGCACCACATATTTAGCATAGATGGAGAAGATAGATAAAAGGAAGTGTATCTTAATAAACCCATTCTTAATATAATGCCTTTCCCCCCCTCTACCCCCTCTCAAGATCAGCTCAAACATGCATGAATAAGGTACAATATCACTCTATTGAAATTGTTGTACCATTTCAAGTGTAGTTGAAAGATGCTCCCCCTATGTTTCAGACTCCTCTAGTCTGAAATGATACAGATCAAGAAGGGGTTGTACTATGTGTTTTTAAACAAAACTCACAAATTTGAAACTGGGTCATACAGTTCAACCAGCTGAACAACATAACTCACTAGGGACACTGTATGACCTTAGAAGGCTAGACTCGGAACAAAATTAGCAAAACAACTTCTGCCTGCAATTTTTTTATTTTAAAAATTATAATCACAATATATAAATATTAATACAAACAATAAAACAATAAGCAATAGTAACCTCTTATTAATATGCCATTAGTTAATAGTAAAATACAAAATAATATTGGTATCATGTCAAGGGGGAAAGGCCATTATAAACCAAATCGTGTATCAACCAAGAACAAAGATATTAAAAATCAGACATTAATCACTACCAACAAAAGAAACCAGAAAAGTTTCATAAGGGAAATGGAAAAAGAAAGTACAACATAAAATTTATCCAGGTCATAAGGCTAACTTGCATTATTATAACAAGCAGAATGGATTTCCTTTAAGTTCTGTTTGCTATGTGCTCTAAATTCCACATACGATTCCTACATCTTTTAAGTCCAGTTTAATTCCCTCTTCAACATGGTCATCAATCAATCAATCAATCAACAGGTACTTATATACCGCTTTTCAACACGAAGTTCACAAAGCGGTTTACAGGCAAATAGTAATAATAAAGTTAAATGGCTCCCTGTCCCAAAAGGGCTCACAATCTAAAAAAAGGCAGACCGCCAGCAACAGCCACTAGAAAGACTGCGCAGGGGTGAAGAGGGACAGTTACTCTCCCCCTGCTAAATATAAGAGGAACACCACTGGAAAAAGTGCCTCTTGTCCAGTTAGCAGGGGGTCATGAGAAAGTAAAGCAAGATACTGTAGGTAAGTGGTCATTTTATTTGATTTGCGGGCAGTTAGTTGGAAGTATTGAGCGTGCTTTGATTTCCTGCTGCTTGCTTGATTTTTTTCTCTTTTCATTCAGCGAATAATTTTCACAAGCGGATATGATTAGTTTTTGCAAACTGAAACATGGTAATGCAAAAATGTATTATTTTCTTTTAATACCGGAAAAAGTGGATTTATTCTGCGACTAAAGAATGGAAATATAGTCATATATATTTTAGTTGTTGCTGTAGATTTGTTTGATACCGTCAGACCACTACTTCAATGGCTACACTGGTTGCTAGTTTGCTGGTTTTGACCTTTAAAGCTTGGGGCCTGCTTATTTGAGAGAGTATCTTCTCCCATATAATCCACCTTGTCCTCCATAGTCATAAGATGAGGCTGTTTTAAATATGCCATAATTTTCAGAGGTAAGCGGGTGGCAGGTCAAAATAGAAGAGCCTTTTCAGTAGTGGAGGCTACAGTATAGAATTCCCTCCCCTTTGGTTTAAAGAGATCTCATTTTTAGAAGCCTTCTGGTGCCTTTAGAAGCCTTTTTCAGCAGGCCTTCTGAGTGTAGCTTTTCGTCCATGGGTCTGTGGACCACAGTTGGCCCTGAGAAGTGGTCCACAAGGTCTCAGGAAAAAAAGATCACCTTTGATCACTTCCATCATCTTGCCAAGCAAGTGCCTCCCCCACTGATGACAAGAGAGGGCAGAGAATCAACTGCCCACAGCCTGCACTGAGGTGTTACCTTCAGCTGCTGGCTGTCCATTCTCCACTCCCTCTGGTGGTCCGTGGTGGGGGACCACTCACTCAGGAAATACTTCCCCACAGCCCACCAAAGAAAGAGGAGAACAGACTTGCCACAGCCAGCAACAAAAGCAGCAACCCACAAATCATGTCTAAACAAATCTGCAATATGTCTTCTCTAAATTAAATAAGTTATAATTTAATTGAACTGTTCGTCTGCAGGGGATTGGAGTGGGGAGTTGCATGTGGTCCATGACTGTTCCAATTTCTATTCCACGATCACCTAAAGGTTGGGAGCCACTGCTGTAGTCCCTGGTCCCTGTGTGTTTTATTGGTCCTTTTATTGTGTTGTTGATTACGTTATTTTATGTGCTCGGTCTTCTGATGTCTGTTTTTAATGTGTTTATATTTTTTAGTATTTGTTTCCACCATTTTATTTTGCATTTTATAGTTTGATGTTTTGTTTCTATTTTTAATATTTGTTGCGAACCACTTTAGTTGCCTTTGGGAGAAAAGTGGGGTGAAAAGTGAGTAAATGTCATCATACACCCTCACATAAACTGCACAAAGTTACTTTAAAAGTAACTCTGACAGTAAAAAATTTTTAAATGACTGACTTTAGAAGTTTATAGATGTATATGCTAAGGAAAAACACTTCCAAAACAATTTCAGTTTCAGACTAAAAACAGAATTAAATGTTGTTGTCACCTGTCTCCTAGAACAAATTATGTGATTATAGCAAGGTGGAAGGTTAATGACCTAACTGACATTACTTTGTCATGGCAAATAACGTGTCATTCATTTCTAAATACTAATCTAGAAAAGAACCAGAAATGCTTATATTAAAACATGAATTTTCACAATGTAACAGATGCATGAGACTATAAAGCATATCCGTCCCACACAATTATGATTTTCCAGGAAGCATTGCAGACAGATTCCCATCTCTGGATAAGGAATTTCCCTTTGCTGGATCTGCATCAACCCAATACAGCAATATCTCCCATAATGCAGGGGGATATACTGTATTACTGCACATTTGATTGCTGTGTGAAACTGGGTTACAGGAGATATAATTAAAAATAAAGTAGGAAACTGGTGCTGATTCGTCTGTCCTAGCCCAAATACACTGCTCCTATTGGCTGCAATAGCTGTCAATCATACCCAGTACAACAAATAAATTCTAAAGGAAGCAGCATTTTGGAAGGTATTACTGTGCATCGTTTGTTACCTTTTGAAACACTTAAATCTGATCCTTTCAAAATAACTTAAGGTTGGCATAATAGGTTTGTGGTTATGGCATGCATACCAACTCTTACAACAGCATCTATAGCAAATGGCAACCTTCCACGAAGTATAAACATAGCGTAAAATTATAGTGTTGGATGATGCACCATAGGAAATGAATAAATAGAAAAAGTAATTATGTAACCTAGATCAGGAACTATAGGTAGGATCTCAGTACTTCCATGGGTGTGTTATGGAATCAGTGGCATAGAAATATGTGAGTGTTTAAAAAGTTATTAATGTGTCTGTACAAAACTAAGCATATAGTGTTTCATTCTGTCTGATAAGAATCCTTGGATAGTGTTTCCAGATCAACAGCCCAGGTAAAACTTTTCCCTTTAAATTACAGCCCAATCCTAATCTGTGCTGGTGCAGCCAGGCTGCATGGCCTGTGCTATATCCAGCACAGTTAGAAGCAACTGGAGGTCTCCTTGAGGTATAGTTCCCATAACCCCAAGCCTACCTTATGGGGCTATTTGGATCTCTGCCAGTTATATAGCTGGTGGAAGTCCGAGCTGCCTAGTGTAAGTCCAGCTGGGCCAGGAGGGGTTTAGATAATGGCAGCAGATAATTCTGGTGTACTTTTAAAAACATGTTTGTCAAATCATTGGTTCCTATTTTCTAATTTCTACAATTCCTTTTCCCTTCCAAGTACAGAAAATATGCATAGGATTTCTTGTTATGCAACATGTCCTTTAAGAAGTGTGGCAGTATTTTCAACAAAACTATGCTTTTGCCCTAACTCATATGCCTGTGCACATGACTGTGTTCCTATAAAGTTTACTCCCTTCAATGCTTTTTTTTCTACCTTGGTTTTTTTTATACCTTGGAAAATAATTTCTGTATATTGTTGGTGCATTCTTAGGAAAACAAAGTTAAATTTTTAGGTTAAAGAAACTTCACCTGGAAAAAGATGTTGACAATAGAGAAATAAGATTATATATAAGGAGGCCTATGTTCTTTTTCTTATTGCTAAAAAACCTTACTGACTATTCATTATTTGCATTGTATACTGTTTAAAGAACTTGCAATATGCAAATGTGTTATTTAAGTATTATTACCGCAACACTTTTCCCCTTCTAATAAAAGTCTGAACATCTACTTGCACAAACACATTTGGCTTGGGAGTCAGATGACTACAGGCAGATTTCTGCTCACATAATGGGGCTTTCCTACTCTCACCCCCTGCTGTTTCAGGTCTTTTCATCCCTTTCAAATCACTCCTGAGAATCCTAGACCTTCCAGGATTGTAGACAGTGTTACATTGTGGGACGCTGCAACTTTGGGGGGGGCGGAGAGGTGGTGGCAGCAGAAACGGGAAATACCTCCTTTCTTTCATCCAATAGGCTGTTTGGATCCAAGCCATAATATTGGCTTGCTGTAAATATTTGTGTTTAACTTTTAGGGCGCAATCCTAAACTGAATTAGGCCGGCATAAGCCAGCAAAGTTTGGCAAGCACAAGGTACACCGTAAAGTATGTTTAGACCACTGTCGGAGACAGAATGGCCAGCACACAGATGTGAGCCATCCTCCCTGTCTCCGGGAGTAGTCTAAACATGCTTTATAGTGGCCCATGTGCTGGCCAAACTTTGCTGACTTAGTTTATGTTGGCCTAACTCCAGTTTAGGATTGGACTCTTAATGTGACTAGCTTAAATGATGTGAGAAAGCCAATTTAATGCTAAGAAAGTCACTTGCCTTTTTAAAGATAGAAAACACCTTGCAATTTTTGCATAGACATTGTTTTTCCCTTTTAAGATAGAGGTAATCAATGTAAGAAGATTCATATATGTTCCATAATTCAGTAAAAGATAATACAGAAATAGGGCAAACCCTTATTAGATATCGTAAATGCTGGCTATATTGGCAATAATATAAAGAAATCCCATCTACACAAGTATTTATTTCTGTAACTCTATTCCTGTTTTACCTCTTAGCTGATCATTCATCTAGAATGAATAGCATGTCTCTCTGCTTGGCAGGAATACAGTACAGAGAATAACAACTTCAATTTAGAATTGAATTTAAGAAAAATCATTCATCAAGGCATGCAATATCCACAGATCATGTGATATATTCAGAATTGGCAACACTGAATATATGTATAAACCAGTACAGCTATTTATGCCTTGCTGTGAATGGTTTTATTCACAAAGCCTTTAACAGAAGCTACAAGGCTCTCATTATATAAAAGCACATATTCCATTATCATCAACCTTTAAATGTGTCAATTACTTGGATGGCCTATCCCAAGATAGTAATAGAATCAAGCAAAAATAATTGTAGCACTTCATAATCTGAATTAGAACGTTCTTGTTTTATATAATGGGATTATTATAGTCTTCCATTCCTGTACACAACCTTGTTAGTAGCCATACAATGCCTTGTATTTTAGAATTATTATTCATACTATTCCTATATATGAAAACTAGTTTCCCAATCAGAATCCATACATTTGGGTTGGCCTTTGTAGTGAGTCAAAATTGTCAAATCTGTCCATTGGGATACTATATTGTCTCTGACATCATGGTGAGCTTTGGAAGTGCCCAGTGTACCTCCAAAACAAAAGATTAGCTACAACCTTTTCACTCCCCATCCCGGAGCAAGCACAGGTGAGAGGATAGGGTTAATCCATGATGAATATAATTCTGAGATAGTCTTAGCACCTTAGAGGTACAGTTTATCTATGTTGCTCTATGTTTCTAAGGGTGCAATCCTAAACAGCACCGGACTGGCGAGGCCGATGGGCCAGCGCCATATTCGACACTGCTTAGGAGAGTCTGGAGCCACCCTGCAGCAAGGAAGCATGCGCTCCCTTACCATAGGGGAGGCTCCAGCCTCCCCTATGTGCTCCTTGGATCTACGTCTGCTAAATAGCAGGCGCAGATCTGAGGAGACAGCGTGGCCCAAATCGGGGCTGCCCGGCCTCCCAAACGGGCTTAGGAAATGGCCGTATGGCCGCCTCCCAAGCCTGCCCTTTCCCCGCCTTCTCCCCGCCCACAATCTCCCTCCCGCCGCCAATCCCGCTTCTGCTTCCGCATGGAGCCTCCTTCCAGCTGGCTGGCTTCAGCCGATGCAAGAGAGGCTCAGCCCAAGTGCAACAGGACCGGCGCTGCCTGCAGCACCGGTCCTATTGCTCGAGCACCAGCGTGGGAATGCAGATCGGTGCCCCCGCGTCGGTGCTCCAAACCTTGCATTGACACTATGACATAGTGTTGACGCAAGGGGCGCAATAGGATTGTGCTGTAAGGCAGTGTATTGCAAACTGTGGGACCCACCAGGTGGGTTGCAAGCCAATTTCAGGTGGGTCTCCATTCATTTCAATGTGCATTTTATTTTTAATATATTAAGCTTGATGCTACCATGGTATGTGCATATGGGCAAATGTTATTTACAGGGCTTTCTCCCAGATAAGTGTGGATAGGATTTGCAGCCTTTGGGATGTTTGGGATCATTTTTTAAACAGATCAGCAACAACTTTGGAGGGCTAGGAGGGTTCTTTACTTTAAATCAGTTTTTGCTTATTATAAACTTATACTTATTATAATTTACTTATTTATTTTGGTTTGATTTTGCTGTATGGGGGAGTTTTAAAAATTTTCCTGCTTAGTGCTGTCACTTCCAGCCACAACATCACTTTCAGTGGGCGCTGACAGATTGTCATTCTAAAAAGTGGGTCCCAGGGCTAAAAGGTTTTGAGAACTACTGCTCTAGGGCAGTGTTATTCAAACTGTGGGCCGGGTCCCAACTGGTGGGTGGTGACATGCTGCTAGGTGGGTCACAAAGAGCTGGGATCAGCCATCTTGGAAGCTGCAGACCTCCTTCTTGCTATATTCCTTTTGTGAGTGTTAACAGTTTGAATTTTCAAGTGAGAAGTTGTTGTTGTTGTTTTAATTGTTTTCAGTTCAGTGCTTTTCCATAATACTTTGTCCTAATCCTGCTTTCTGTCAGGGATGTTTCATGGTAGTACAATTGCTGCAGTCCAATAATGCCAATTTGCATTTCAAGAGTGTTATTTTATTATGTTACAGTGATAGCATTTCGTATTTGATGATGTCACTTCCTGCCACAACATCACTTCCAGGTTAATGACATAACTTCTGATGGGTCCCGATATGATTGCCATTCTAAAAAGTGGGTCCTGGTCTAAAACATTTGAGAACTGTTGCTCTAAGGCATTACAACCACTTCCAAAGGCTGACAAATATGAGCTAGATGCATCACTTCTTCCAAGATTGCAACTTGTAATTGGGCGGGGGTGGGGCGGGATGGGACTGAAAAATTATATCCACTTCTGCAAAGTACTTGAGAATTACTCCAAAGCACAGTCTGGCTCTAGGAAATTGGGATGATTTCCAACACTAATCTCAAGAACAAGGTTCATTACTCTCTCCAAATTTGGGAGCTACTGTATTAGTGGGTTCTTGTCCCCAGTTGTCTGTTTGGATTTTGTTTCGGACAGCATTCTGACTACTGGGAACTCACACAGTGGGAACACATCTCCCTTTGTGAACATAAGGACTCCCTTCTACTCGTGCAAGGGTCACTTGCACAATCGGTAAACTCCTTCTTTTCACAAATAAAAGGGAACTCCCCACAGCAGAAGCAGAAACTAGGCAGGCTTCTACTCTATATCTGTCTAACAAAGCTTAAAAACCACAATCCAGGAAGCCCTCCTAGTTGTACTGTACAGAGCACTGTCTACACAAATTGGGACTCTTCATTTTCTACCTCCACCCGACAGCATATCTCCTCCTGGCATAAGGATTTGAGGCACTTAGGCATGTTTCAGAAACTGGAAAAGAGCTAGGAAGAGGAAATTGAAAATCCTGATGTGCATATTGTTTTCAGTCATGACTATAATTGTTGGAACCAAAAGTAAAATGTAACTCACCCATCAAGTGCACTGCTTTCAATACATTGTTTTCCCAGAAAATAGGATATTTTAATCACTACACTTAGAAAGTGTACAAACAATATTTTGATCCCTATTCAAGGTATATAGAAAAAGTACTGACGTTATCCATATTCAGTGGGAAGTTTATTTCAACTTGCGTTCCCACTTGATATTGATAACATCAGTGCTTTTTTTCAATTTACCTTGAGTAGGGATTTGAACATCGCTTGTATTCTTCCTTAGTGATTAAAATATTTGTATGGGGAAGGAAAATAGGATAACACAAGAGAATGTCATGGGTCCATTTTTACAAATAGTCATTCCAGTAAACCATTGTGCATTGTGCTGATATCTACTGTTAGGTTTCCTGGAGTACTATGAGAGCTGTTATAGAAACCCTGGTTACACACTGAAATGCAATAAAACAAGCCATAAGGCTTTGCCTAGCTGCTCTAAATTCAGTGTTTTGTTTGTTTTAAATGTGCCAAGAAAAAGGGGAGAAAAACACTAAATAAAAGGAAATGGCAAGAAGAAAACTCTTCTCTTATGGCTCCTAACAATCAGCTGCATTTTGAATAACACTTCATATTAGAAACTGTTGGCTGTTCAATATATTTTTAAAAACCAACATGTACATGGGGTGTATGCTGCATCTCTGCTAGGCACCGTATGCAAAAACATTTTCAAAACATTTTCGTTGATTGGGAAGGGGCTTCAATGTTAATTACGTTGCAGTGTTTCACCACATTAAAATCTGTTTTGTGTTGCTGCTATGAAAATTCCAGTAGAATTGCTTCTCAGTCTAAACTGTGAGGAGAGATATTTGCTCTAGAGTTTTTACATTTATTCCTTGTGTAAATGGTAGGATTTAGATGACTGCCAATATTTTGGGAAATGGATCAAGGAACTGTAGGCTTTTCCTTTATAGATAAAAATTGTAGGAGGGGGAAAAGACTATTTAATCTCTCACATTAAGAAAAAATATACCTTAAAGTACTTTTCTAAAAATGACTTATCTCTATTTCAGTTTACTTAAGTTCTTGATTTCAAAGTGGATTCATAGGAGGATTACAAGGATTTACCCAGTTGATATGATGTAAAGACGTTTCAATCATTCTCTCACAGCAAATGTACTTTCCACCATGTGAACATGAACCACAGTCAATTCCAGTTCTCTGATGCATTTATCTGTATTATGCAAGCATATTGCTTGCATATATTCAGTAATGGCATCTAAATGATTTAGCAACAGGTACTCACTTTTGATTGGCACAGGTACTCACTTTTGATTGGCCCGCCCACCGGAAGTGAGGTCATAGCCGGAACCCAGGAACCGCCCTGAGGAACCGCCGCGCCTCCTAGGTAGGCCGCACGGCGGCCCGGGAGTCCCGGGCCTTCTCCGGGGCCGCCGTGCGGGCTACCGATCCCCCCCCAGGAACCGTCACATCTCCTCGGGAGGGAGCCCCAGGCAGCCTACCTGCTCACGCTGCTGCTGCCGTCGGTCTCCCTCGCTCCGCTGCCTGCCTGCCTGGCTCTGAGAACGTGCAGGCAACTCAAACGTGCAGGCAATTCAAACGTTGCAGGGAGCGGAGCAGAGCGTCGATGGAGTCAATGAGTGGGCGGGCAAATGGGCGGGGCCAGCCCAAATCCTAGGAACGGGTACGCGTGTACCCCCACGTATCCGCTACATGACATGTCTGCATATATTGCACATTTTTAACAATGTGAAGTGTGAGGGTTTGTGATTGCTGACTCATTTTCAATACATTCTGGCAGTTAGTTTTGTCATTAATGTATTGATGACTACTGTATTTGGCCAGGGCTTCAATTCTATATGCACTGTCTTGGGAATAAACCCCATTGAACATAATGGGGTTTACTTCTGAGTAGATTTGCATAGGATTGTCCTGTCGGATTTTAAAAAATGAGGCTCTCTGGCTAAACAGGTATTAAATAGGAAACTTCTATTTTAACAAAACTTTTCATTTGTTTACCGTGTATGCAAGAAGATCTAGGCTGACCTTGCTAAAGCAGTCCTTTACCTTTTTTCCATGATGTTGTGTGGCATGTCGTAAATTCCATGGAAGCTTTTTTCTAAAGTTTTATAGTGGGCTCCCCAGAGCTTTCACTTTTAAAGAAGGCATGTGCATTGGCATGTAAAGATTATGATTGCTTATTCTTCACTCTTAGGTTCATTGTCGAAAAGGATTCTTTTCTGGAAGCCAAACTACAGTTAAATGCATAGTATGGGTATTCGTCTTATTCATCCTTTATTAATAAATAGCAGACATGCTATAAATAGCGGACATGGTGGGATAATCATGATCAGGTCTGCGGTGGGGGGGGAGGAGATTTTAACCTTTTGGCGCTGTAATATTTCTGATCATGATGCCCTAAAACTTCTGCTTGTCCCAGGAAGGATGCATTCATTGGTGCTAATAGCATTGGGGGCAGGAAGAAATTATCAGGACCATGCCATGTCCGAAGTGTCAGTGCCCATCATGCCACAATCCTGATTGTTTTCCCATTGTGATTTCAGCTCGTTCCACCAGGGGATGGCATCTGGTGCAAGTCACTTGTGCTGGGTGTCACCCCCAGCACACACCTCCAGCACTCCTGCCCCATTCTATCCACCCCACTGACTTAAGGCTCAATCCTATCCAACTTTCTGGTGCTGATGCAGCTTACAAATATTTCCTTACCTTGGGGAGGCCTTCATGACTTCCCTACCACCAAAGAATGTAGCACCCCCCCCCCCAGTGGGACAGTTATATCAGGGTTGGAAAATTGGATAGGATTTGGCCCTTTTCTCCACTTCTGCCACATGTTTGCCATACGCAGTAGCAGCCCAGACATACACACAGCTCTGGGTACTTCCAGAGCACCTTTCATGACACCATAAAGCATCAAACACCACCAGAAATCTAGTTCTGGAGGCAGTACAGCCACATAAGATTAGCCTGAAAGTATACTTTTTGTGTACTTCACATCAAGCTTGGGTGAAGAGAAATAGCTGGCAAATGGGGAAAAGCTAGTCCCATGTGGCTTAGAACACAGTCCAGAGTCTGAACCTAAACAAAATAAACCACTACTCTTCCTTTTCCTTTCTTTAACTCCCCTTTTCAAACAACGATGACTGCGTACCATCAACATATAAGTACCTCATAGTTATCTGGCTTTCAGACTCCAAAACTTCCCTTTGTAAGAAAATGATCTGCTAATAATGAGGACACTGGCTTATTTCTGACTCCCTTCTGTCTCATCTTATAGTAATATTGGTTAATAAGCCTCCAGTAAATAACTCCTCCCATATTATTAAGTGGCTTTAAAGCTTGGCAAACTACAGGGCGAAGGCAAGTTGAAATATGACCAAATCCAATAAAAGTCTAAAATTAAAGCACACATTCTAAATTTCTGTATGTAAAAGGTAGTAGAGGGTGGGGAGGGGGAGATGATTGATAAGAAGAGGGAGGCAGAGAACAATAAAGAATAGAAATGGAAAACAGAAATTGGGATCATGAGAAGGCATGAATAGACATGCCAGTGTTGCCCAATACCTTGAGGCACCTGAAGAGGTGTGCCAAATGCTCCCCCTTTATCTGGTGCTGTGCCAGCTGCTTTTCATCCCCTCCCTGGATTGTAAAATAAAGATAGGGAGAGGAGTTGCAGGAAATGAGGTGCAGGTGGGCCCCTAAATCCACGGATTTACTTAGGAATCCACTGTTTATATAGGGTTTCCCCATATCCACAGTTTCTGTATCCATGGGGGGGGGGTCCTTAAATGTACCCCAAGGATACAGAGGCCCATTTGTAGAGGGTTAGAGATGCACTAACCTCTACTTTCTTTTCTTCTTCACAGTTCCTCTTTTGTTCTATACTACCTGCTTCTTCCTTTTTCAGGGAGTGGTTGAAAGAGGAGCTGCAGTGGAAACAATTGAGTTGGCAGAGGTGGTTGCTTTCTGTTGGAAAAAGGGGTCTGTGAATGTATATGAAGCATAGTGGACGATCCTTTTTCCAATTGCTCCTGCTAGTTTCCTACTAATAATAAAGCAGAAACAGAAGCAATAAAACAATTTCAAAGAAAAATACTTTCACTTAACAGTTTACAATCATGTCCATCTTTGTTAGTAGAAGTGCAAGTACAGAAGAACTTTGGAACAGGAGCTCCAAACAGGAAAATCTTGAAGCTCTCCCCTTTACGAGTGTGTGTGAGCTCATGGCATGATGGACTTTGTGCGACTATCAGAGCTCATGGAAGGCAGGAGGGATGGACACATGTCCCTGGGTCATGACTCATAGAGGGCAAAAGCATGGAAAGGTAGTCTTTGAGGTATCTGCCTATTTGATAATACACTGCTTCCTTGTGACCTAATTGTACCTATTTTCTACCAATCTGCTGCCTGAAGTGGTCTCTTCAGTCAGTCTATTGGATGGACTAGCCCTGTAAAATGCAAACAAATAACAAATTTGAAGGAGTTAAAGAAGGATTTTGCAGGCAGTAAATAGTTAATAACCAAAACATGATTGAAATTCTTAGTTTTACACTCTACTGTTGTATTATTCTAAATTTTTCCCATTTCTGGACTTTTTTAAAATTGAAGTGAAGAGTTATAATTAAAAAACACTTCGTGCATTTAATAGAATCAATTAAAACAACCCTTTAGTCTTCCTAAATAGTATGCAAGAACATCAAAGCACGTTATGAAAGATATGTGTTATGATCTGGTTTAAAATGAACAGGACACCTGGCAAGATGTAGTGTAATGACTGGAGCTTGACGATGATCAGGAAACAAATTGGAACTCCATGGATGTTTAAGGTAAACAAAAAGCGTAGAAGCTTTTTGTATACTTGTGTATCTTCCAGGGATCAGTTTCTGATTCAGTGGAAAGAGTGCCATCTACTGACTTACTGGCCTGAATAATAGTGCAGTCAAGTCTTCTTAATAATTGGTGCATGATTCTAAATTATAAATGCATGGAAAGTTGGTATGCACAAGGAGCTCCTTATGAAGCTCAAATTAAGATGAGAAGGGATTCTTAATGTTCAGAAGTAAGCCTCACTGAATTCAGCGGGCCTTATTCCCATGTATGTATGCTGATTGTGTAAGCCCCATTGAATTTGGTGACAAAAACTACTCCTAAGAACATTAGAAATGGCTCTCCATCTTAATTTGAGCTTCATAAGGTGCCTTTAGTACATACCAAGTTTCATGCTTTTATCACAAAGCATGCAGTATTTTTTTTTCTAAGCTGTTGATTTAGAATTGCTGGCAACAGCTGAGGCTTTCTTGCTAGTCTTCTGTGGCACTTTAACTGTGAAATCCGTGACTATGACTGTGACTTTAACTTCCTTCGTGAGGAAGATAGCTTTAATTGTCAGGAAACTGTGGAAGGTATGTTTTTGTAGCTGCTAATATGGGATAGGTAAAAGGTATAAAAGTATGGCAATTTATGTGTTATCAAAGATAGCACAGAAACTGGAAAAAAGCATCAATTCACCACAACAGGGATTATGATTATTAGTGCCATCCTTGAACATGATGTTTTACAAGGAATGAGAAGTATAACAAGGTTCTTGCCTTGTTATACTTAAATAGTTACAGAGGAAATAACCGAAGGAGGGGTGCTTCTCAAGTCACCAGTTCTTTATTTTGTTATTTTTTGCTTCCTCAATGAAACTATCAATATGTGCAACAAGTTGCAACAGTACATGATTGTAATTTTTTTTAAAAATGGGGACTGCTATTTATTTAAAATAATGAAAGGCTTGAAGAAAGTAAATTTGCAGTAATTGATTTCTCATTTACTCCAGAGAAGAATGAAATCTTTTACTGATGACCTGTTTATTTAGAATGCTGACACAGGCACAAATAAAAGAACTGTAGAGACCCTAAGGCATGCTTGGTTTCAGTTACTACATTTGTTATCTGCCAAATACTGATAGGATTCCAGGGCCTTATAAAGTGATTCAAAGCAAAGATTGCAAAAACAGGATAGAGGAAGCAGGGCACATTTGACTCTAATCTTGAACTTGTTGATGTGACTGGATTCTATACCTCTAGGCAATGGAAATGCATCTGGAAAATGATTAATGAGGTGTTATGTAGAAAAGTTATACTATTAAGGCCACAGTCTAAAGGGATGACATCAGCAGAATCGCATGTGCAGCTGTAGGCTTGTTAGTTTGCTGCCACATGAATTAGTGCTATTACTGAAGAAATCATCCACTGTTTAGAGAGCAGCTAATGTCATTGGATATGACATGCAAAAATGTAACCTGCAAACTTCTGACAAAGAAGAAAAAGAGCAGCGCCAATGGTAGCTGCATTGACTGTTGCTACACAGTATTCAGTTTCCAGGTGTTCTTGGAGTATGACACGGTTTTCCTGTGTGTGCTGGCAGATGTGCAAGAGAGGGAACAGGAAAGGTGATGTCAGTACATCAGAACATTTTTGAAAATCATGGCTTAGGTCAGTTTGAACTGCTGCACTGCTAACATCAAATAAGTACTGGCAGTCTGGGCAGCTATTCTTTGTGCATGCACACGACGGCTGAAGCAAGAATCCAGAAAGAGATGCTGACCCTCTTCATATGAGCTGTAAAGTTGATGGCAGTCACATTTTAGGAATTAAAATCTATGCCCAGAATAAACTGATCTTGTTCTGAAAAGAAAAATATATACTATTCAGAGCAAATTACAAAGCAATAAAATATATATTTAATTTGACCTGTTCTTTCAAGTAATTACCCTTATGAGTAAACAAAATCTGAAATACATTTACATTTTTAAAATGATGTCCACACTGTAAGTGGAAGAAAGAGGAGCATTCATAAGTCTTCCTTGGTTTCTTGTATACATTCTTTCATTGCACCCATTCTACAAATCTGGAAAACAATATTGATAGCTTCTGTTTAGGTGTTTCTTTGTTCCTGAAATTTAAAATAATGTAAAATCAACAATGTCCAAATTGCAAGGACTCATTTTGCCACTACATGTTGCTGTAATGTTGATAGTCTTGTCAATGCTAAATCACTGGATCCCAAATGTATGGTTCAAAAGAAAGGTTTATTGTCATATTTGCAAATATGGGTGGCAAGCAATGCCAAAGCAGAGCAAACTGCATACCACACCTTGCACAAAATGGGTGCAATTTATACTACTGAGGCGGAGTTTCTTACTGTATCTTCATTGGTTATTCCCAGCCACCTGCTAACACTCATGCAGAATAATTTACTTTCCCCCTCCCTTGCTCATGCTTTTACCCAGGATGCCTAGGGATGGCTATTACGCTGACTCAATGCAAGTTTCACCCAAGGTTACAGCTGTGTCTGGGAACTAAACTGAATGTATCAGTTTAGGAATACGCACTGCCCTCCTCTTTTACCAGTCAGGCCTTGCCTGGGCCTGAAACACCATTAACCACTTCTTTCTCTCTAGAGAGAAACAGTAGGCCTTATAGTTTAGTGTTGGAGTTCAAAATTCCCATGGGTTTGTATGACTATCGATTTCATATCTCACAGTCTGATAGATTTGTTAGGACAAGAATGCTTCTGAAACTCATGTTGTCCGTGTCCAGTCTGAGGACCGCTGGCATCTTGCAGCTATATGAATTTTATGGTTTATACTATTAGAAGAAATAATATAACCTCAACTACTCTATCCTCACCTTTTAAAATGGAATAATTGGCTATATTGACCAGAAAAATCAGACCTCAAAACCATCAGTGGTTGGGGCTATGTGTGTGTTCACCACAGCAATTATACCACATGAGTTGTACAAACATTTGATGTTTATCTGAGTGTTACAGCATCCTGAGAATAAGCATGTTCCTTGTTCTTTTTGCAAAGCAACAGTCTACCTTGTGTCTCTGTGACAATATGCCTGAAGACATATGAAATTTGCCTGTAAAATTTCAGTCTATGATGCTATGATTTCTAAAGTGAATAATGAAATGTATTTTCATTTTCACAGGGTTCTAAAGAGCAGCCCTTTGGGTATGTTGATATGCTAGTTTTGTCAAATGTTCACTCTCAAATGTTTCGTTTGTAATAGTGATATACTGCTTTTTAAATTACTCCTTTCCATTGTCATTAGCTTGTGATTAGTAGACTGCCTCCTTCCCAGGCCCCTCTGATACCAGCCTTGATCAGCCCTGGTACCAGCAGCCCTTTCCCTGCCCTGATCTGCCCTTCCCAACTCCCCGCACCGGCATCCACCGGCCTTGCCTGAATTGGGATGCAGCACGGGAAAGCCTGCGCAAGTCAGTGCACCTGCCCCCTTAACTCCTAAGGAGGCGCAAATGCAATTTACGGCACATTCGAAACACTCGTGGGCCTGAACAAAGGACTTGTGCTGGCCCAATTCTGGGTTTCGATTGCTCTGTGGAGAACCAAGCAAGAACGCAAGCTAAGGTATAGAGAAGCAACATGACCTGCAAGGTATAGAGGAGCAACTTTCAAGATGTGGCACATCTTTTCAACAAACTCTTTAATAAATTCACTATTCTCAGTAGGAGAACTTGCCTCCTTACCATACAGGAATACCCTAATTTTCTTCGACTTTCCTTCCCTTGTAGCCACATTTCATCCATGTGCTTTCGTCTTTCATCTGGGAAGGCAGTCTCTTTGAGCCAGGTAGTGCACCTAATCCTAACTCAGATGAGTGCACAAACATCCATCAAGGCAGAGGGCTTAGCATATCGGAGTTCCAGGCCAGGCCCTTCCCTTGCCATGCACTACTGACCCTGCTCTCAGCTTGCCTGGAACATGCTGTAGGCTGGATGCGGATGAGAGCTCATCCATCCCCTCCCGCTAGTTAAGCTGTCTCCAGCAATGGAATAATTTCATTCCATTACACTCAGCCCCATCTAGGGGGCTGAATTGATTGATGATGATTGGGAGGAAAGAGGAACCGTGTATGACCAGAAGTGGGTCTTTAGCCCTGAGAGGCTTGGGAAAGGGCAGTTTCACTGAATGAAGGTAGGAAACCTGATTTTTGTGCAGATTTTTTAAATATTTAAATGGCAGACCTTTCAACTGAGATCTCAGTAATTGTGGATTCTGAGATTGGACCTGTATATGATTAGTGTTGTGTATATAAGCATGAGCTTATGTTGAAGTATTGTGTACTAAAAGCCCATTGTGCTGATTAATTCAAGAAACTTAAATATATTTAAGGCGCGGAAATTTCTGAAAAACTTTAGGGGAAACTTTGCCCTATTCCACATTGTTCAAAGGTTTCACTAACCTTCTAGAGAGACTTTTTAGGGGTGCAGGAGACTGAAACAAGAAGCAGGCAGATGGAAAAACCCGATTGAAAATATCTGCTCCTGCTCTCACAACTCTGGGTTTTTGAACTTGTGGTGGGAGAAAAAGTTGGACTTCCTTATCTCTCTTTTGTATTGTTGGAACACTTCAGCAGGCTTTTTTGCTAGGAGCTCCTACTGCTGTAGCGGCAGCAACAATAGTTAGGAGCCTGTTGGTCAGGTTTGTGTCATTTCCAGTACCCACTGCTATTGTGAGTTTCTCTGCTGTTTACATAAAGCTATGATTAAGAGTTGGCGAAGGCATCATAGAAGTGAAGTGAGTATCTTGGCTCATCTGCATCAGAGCTCCTTTTCATCACACACTACAGATAGTCCATCCTGAGCCCCATATTTGGTGACTTT
Source organism: Lerista edwardsae (assembly GCA_029204185.1). NCBI lineage: Eukaryota > Metazoa > Chordata > Lepidosauria > Squamata > Scincidae > Lerista > Lerista edwardsae. Next base: position 36,763,523 of record JAJKFI010000004.1, on the reverse strand, counting down.
TTAATAGCCTCTGCAGTGCAGTGTTCTCTCATCATAAATTTCTCCCAGTTACTCAGAGCGGAATCCTAAACTGGAGTTAGGCCGGCATAACCTCAACCAGCAAAGTTTGGACAGCACAAGGGCCACCATAAAGCATTGTTGGACTACTCTCAGAGTCAGGGAGGATGGTGCATGTCTGTGTGCTGGCCTCTCAAACTCTGAGAGTGGTCCAAACATACTTTACAGTGTCCCATGTGCTGGCCAAGCTTATGCTGGCCAACTCAGTTTAGGATGGTGCCCTCAGTGTCCATCCATTAATAGAAAGGGCCCTTGCAGACAGAACAGCACTACTCCATAGGTTAAGCCATAACCTATTGTTTTTAGCATGCTATTTATAATAGTTTATCATGAAGTTTCAATACTGTTGCTGTGATACAGCCACTTTGTGGCACAAGCAGATTTTGTGCTCTGGTGTTGCATTGAATGAAACAAAGGACTTTGGTTATTTCATCCTCCTGAAATTAAACCAAAAGAAGTACATTAGCCTGGCACTGCTTTGGACCAGAAACGTTGTACTATGCAAGCTATTGTGTCACAGCTATGCAAGCTGAGTCACAAAGTTGACTGGGTGCTATTCCATCTTCTGGCAATTTCATTACAGGCATGCTCTGGTATCTGCTAGGGTTCCATTCTGGCACTGCTCCTCCACCGCATGGACACCTGAAACCATGGATGCCTTTTTAAAGATAGGGGAATATCAGTGGTTTTGCTGCAACAAGGGGAAAAAAAAGATTTGTTTTTTTGATGTTCCCCTATCTTTTAATAGGCATCCCATTATCCATGGTATTGAAGGATAACTGAAACCCTGGCCATTGGATACTGGGGCATGCCTGTGCTTGCTATTTAGCTGCTTCTTGTTAATTTAAATTCACATTAATCTTCCTCTTAAGTTTTTATTAACTTATCTAGTAGGAACTGACCTGTCGGAAAGGTTAGTAGGAAGTAGGCCTTCATCTCCAAATATGAAGAGCAGTAACATTTGCAACCTAGCAGTTCGAAAGCACCTAAAATGCAAGTAGATAAATAGGAACCACTTTGGTGGGAAGGTAATGGCGTTCCGTGCGCTACGGCGTAGAATCATGCTGGCCACCATGATCGGACAAAAACGCCGGCTCACAGGCTTTGAAACGGAGATGAGCACCGCCCCCTACAGTCGGTCACGACTAGACCATTCGGTCGTGGGGAAACCTTTACCTTTTTTAACATTTGGCCTAATTATTGTCAATACATGTTCTATTTCAGTGAATGAGAGGGTCTGAATGGTATTACAAGCATTTAATTAGTGTTGTATTTATCCCTTTTAATATTTGATTCCATTACTTTTTAACTTTTTTAAAAATTAACCAATGAGCCCCCCATTTTTCTTCCTCTATTTCCCCTGGTACAGTGTCCTCACTTCCTTGTGTCAGCCCTACAGAACATTTTGCTTTCTCTTCCCTTTTTACCTTATTTCTTCTTTTACCTTATTTCTTCTTTTACCTTATTTCTTCTTTTACCAGTTTGAGTTGCTGATTCTTAGCTACATTCTATCACCATGCATCTGTTATTTAATGTCACTACTTGTCACTATATACTATATAAGTAAAATGTATACAGAACAGGAAGTGATAAAAAGGTTGCTTTTAATCATAGGTGCATAGTTTCATTTCACTACTGATTACTAAGAAGTATGAACTGAAACGTTTTCTAAAAGAAGTAGCACCACTACTACTGGATTTAAATAAATTGGGGATTTCTAGCTCACCCAAAGCAAATGGAAAGATTTAGAAAACCAACAATTATCTCAAAAAATGCAAAAAAGTGTATAATTTTTTTAAGTGCAAATTCTATAACTGAAAAAGATTCCCGATATTGGATTTCAGTTACAGATGGGACACACATGATTTTCATTCTGGTAGGGATAATTCAAATGCATTATGCTGTCTATTCCAAAAGGAATATTGACTAAATCCAGGAAAGAGAGAGAGAGAGAGAGAGCAGACAAATATACACATTTCACAGTTTGAAAAAGTTTTCATAATTGTTAAGTTTTCATATGTTAAAAAAAACTTGTTTTTTTAACATTGCATTTCAGAACATTGGCAAAGAATTCTCAATAAAAATAGCATTACTCTCTTTTCCAAGGATTGCCTTTTGGTAATGAATCATGTGTGTTAGGAGCCTGCCTCCATAGCACTAGCGCAGCTGTGCAACAGCTAGCAGCCTTGAAGGGGCAAGATCATTTTTCAGTGTTTAAAATGGTTGTGTAGGATTCATTGCTTGGGGGTGCAAATCTCTCTGTTAAAGAATTCTAAATTAAGTTGATAATGCACGCAGACACCTGTTGATAGTTCTCATGATGGAATTCCCCCATACTATAAAATTGTATTTTTTCCGCAAAGGCAGCCTGAGAAGTTCTGCCTGGCCCCTTAAGGGGTGGGGGAAGGTGGAAGGCAGCAACACAATTCTCAGAATTGTGCCACTGCCAGGGGTGATCAGGGGTTTTTTTATTTTAAACTTACCTGCAGCCAGCACCAGCCTCTGGGGAGTGCAGGGAACCGCATGGAGCCCTCCATAGGACTCCCCAAGCCTCTGTATAAAAAATGCAATTGGAAACCACTTTCGGTTTTTTTGCTGTGAAACCCGAAGTGGTTTCCAATTTAATTGTGTTGTTTACACAAACAGAGGATTGAGGAGCCCTGTGGAGGGTCCCCGCACCCCTGGAGACTGGTGCTGACTGCAGTTTAATTAATCCCCCCCCCCGAGCAGCACCAGCATCAGCATGATTTTGCGGATCACGCTGCTGCCTTCCTCAGCCTCCACAAGCACTTACACTTTGATTCTCAAACTCCTGAGGAGTTCAAGAACCAAGCCTAAGCTACCCAGTCTGTTTCACAGACTGGGTTGTGACTTTCAGAACCACTGCACTAACAAATGTTGTAGTTGTAGATATTGCAGTTTGTAAAATACTGGTAAATTATTTGTACTCTTCAACGTAATAAAAAGAGAGAAACTCCTGATCTTGACCAATTAAAAATCACTCTCTCCAATTATCCCACAAAAAAGTTTTTCTTCCTATATTTAGTTCAAAGATAGCCCAAAGTGTTAACTTGGCATGAGTAAATGGATCAAATTTCTACTTCCTATAAATTGTGGTTCACACATATCTGACTGAAGAAAGTGTAGATGGAATTGTGTCCAGTTTTATCCATGTGGACCCTAATATCGTGCACTTAAGAAGGGGTACCAAATAAGAGGATTCCAAAATAGCCCAGGATGGCTTGCTAAAATTAAAGTGATCCTAATAATTAATGGAGGTTAGAAGATATGCCTGATGATATAAACTGAGATCTGGAAATCCAAATACCCCTTCAATATATGGAACTCTACAAGAATTTCTGAAACAAAACAATGGTATATACAGTATAAACGAATTGCACATAGTACATATATGATTCAAGAAGTGATACTCATTGTTGAAGTATTACTTTTAACATTCAACTTAACTTTGTTTCCTTTTGCTCTTTCCTATATAGGTTCACAATTGTGCTGTGAGCTATGGCTCCTTTCTTACGAATATCGTTCAATTCATTTGAGATAGGGCCTCTGCCAAACCAAGGGGAGCAACTACAGCCTTTCTGTGCAATAAAAATGAAAGAGGCCATGACTACAGGTGAGAACACTGATTATTTATGTAAGAGTGCTTCACTGTAGAACTTCAGTCTTAATCATGTTTACTGGAAAGTAAGTGTCACAGAATTGCATGGATAGTACTCATAAGTGTGTATAAGATTACAATTTTAGGATTTCAAAGCATGTTGTTATAGTTTCATAGACTATTCAGAAGACAAATTAGCTACACTGATTAGGAACCATGTTCAGCAAAAGAGTACACTTAATTTCTAACCTTTGAATTCATTCAAAGTTACTGTCATTGGTAGGAAATACCTCATAATTCCAGCTAGCTGGAACTATCATCCCTTTGTTTAGAAAAAAATTGTTGATGTGCGTAGGAGAAAAGAACCATCTGTGTGTTCATAGTTTGAATGAGGACGTATAGGCTTACACTAATCTTTTTTACATCTCTATATAGACAGATGGTTCAACAAAATGAGCATATAATATTGAATATTTGATGTTCTCATGATGAGAGATGTTTTGTTTCCAGTAAGTAAGATAGGACTATAGCCTGAGTCTTACTGAACACAATGGGCTTACTTCTGAGTAAAATACAGGTGGCCCTCATTATCTGCTGGGGTTCAGTCCCCAGAACCCCCACAGATGTTGAAATCCATGTGTGTTCGAATCTGGAGCCTCTGAACGTGATTGGAGCTGAGCTCCAGTCACATCTGGAGGCTTTCTGAGTCCAACCTCTGCAGGCATCAGAAAGCCATCCAGAGGAGTTTAAAGGTGACTTCCAGTTTCCAGTGAAAACTGGAAGTCGCCTTTTAAACTCCTCCAAGTGGCATTCGGAAACTCGCCTCAGAAAGCCACCCAGATATGACCAGGTTCCGATAGTATCTGGGAGATCCTCAGTGGGTCCATCTGTGGGTTTGGAATTGCAGATGTTGAAATCCATGGATACCAAACTCGCATATAACAACGGCTCACTGTAAATACCACTGTTTTCAGATACCTCTATTCATAAGTAATATGATTTGCTTGCAAGGTATATAACTATGATGGAGCAGGCCTGATTAATACGTATATTGAATTTCTTAAGAAATAAGAGCCATTTAACTTTGGCTCTGTGTCCTGTGTTTGTGTATTCAATTTTAATGGAATAATTCCTGAGCTGTTTAGAGGGGTGACGATACTCCTCCTATAGACTATCCAACATTTCAAAGCTGATATGCAGCCATGCCAACAGTGCATGTATTGTATCCTAGTCACAGAGGTCTCCTTAAAGTAAGGTAGTGGTTCCCAAACTTACCTGGGTCACAATGCCCCCAAAACCTTTTCTTCCCTGCGTAGCCAGGCACCACCATCTTGAATCTCATAAAATAATGCGATACCCAAGGTGGTTGCCCCCAAATCTCATGAGATTTCATGAGATTTAAGATACAGCATCAAAATCTTGTGAGAGAGTGGCACCCAGGTAAACAGGTAGGAGGGGCCACCAGGGACATCCCACGGCATCCCTGTGAGTATGCTATGAGACCCTAAGGCATTGCAGTGCACACTTTGGGACTGTCTGAGGTAAGAGAACAACATCACATTACATAGGGATGCATTGTAGCTGCATTGGTGCTGCAAAGTTTGATAGGACTGGGCCCCGAGTCAGTTGGGATAAATAATGATTAATGAGGGCTCCCTTCAAAATAATCAAATATATCTGGGAATATCTTTCGTTGCTTCTTGATCTGAGCCATATAGCTGATATATCTGGTTCCTGCCAAGTTAGTGGGAGTGAGCACAGAGAATAAGACTGTATATACTAAGGAGAGGTAAAAGCAGGGTGAGACTGCCAGAAACAACATCAGCTTGAGTCCACTTGACTCCAACTTCAGTTAGAACAAACAGATTCAGCCCAAAAGCTTATATGGCGATCAAGTATCGTTCCATGTCCCACTCTGGCTTATTAATATCCAAAATACTTCTTGACAATCTGGCTGAGTATTGTATTGTTTGCATATTTCTTGCATTTTAAAATTGTTTTACAAATAGTGACCATCCATTGCCACAGTAGAATTATGAAGGGAAAGAAGGGAGAAGGCCTGGAATTGCTTTGACAAATGGAAACATTTGAATCCAGGTAAAGTTGGTACAAGAATACGTCTGGGTAAAACAGTAGTACAAGAGATAAAACAGAAGTCTGAAGAATGTAAAACATCCCCAGGTGGCTGTTTGTGAATGTTTGAGGAACATTTAGCAAGCCAACTTCAATCTGCTTGTCAAAAAACTAATTTATAATGTTGATTTTGGCAGGTATTGCCTAATAAAGACAAACAAAGGTGCTGTTCCCTACTACTGTTTGGACAGTTCATCACATTGAAAAATAGCTGCTGGATTAACATAAACTTAATTCTGAACTAAAATTCCACATTGGAAACATTTTAAGATACCAACAGCCCAATCACTCTTCCATGGACCTTACTGTTGTTCTGCTGTTCACTTTAACTGAACTAAAAGCCTAACTCAGACAGGGAATCCTCTTACCCCTCCGTAAGCCTCCCACTCTGCAATGGGTCTTCTTGAACCTGTGCCAGCTCTTTAGTCAGTTCACGTCTGAGGCGAAAAAGGGGCAGGGAGCTGCAAAAATGGGATGGGATCCGGCATGCGCCATCACTGCCAGATCCATCCCCTTCTGCAGCCACTCCACCCCCTTTGCAGCCATACCTGCTGCATTGTCTGCAGACAAGTCTTATGGCAAATAGGGAGCACTGCCTCCTCTTGCAGTAGTGCTCCCAAAATGACTGCTAATGGAGCACTCAGTGCTCCGTTGGCAGCCAGTTTGCAACAGCAGAAGTTTCCTCCACTGTTGAAAATCCTGCACAGAATTATTAGGACTTCACATTCTTTCTAGAGAAAATAGGTGATCTTAATGGGGACTGTTTGACTTTTCTGTACATTTCATTATGTAGGTTGTTAAATATGAAAAGTAGGTGATTTTTAATTCCAACTGATAGAACCAAATATTGCAAATACTATGTGTTGACTGGCAGAGAACTCACTGGTTCCTTTGAAGGGATTGATGCTGTAATCCTATACACACTTAGCTGGGAGTAAGCTCCATTGACTGTAATGGCATTTACTTCTGAATAAACGGCATCCGATTGAGCTCTGAATATGCATTGACCTGTATTAAAAATGATGTATTTTATATTAAAATGTTATTTGCAGCAATGAAATATCCAGTTATTTCCAGTTAAATATTACCTTTAAGCATCAACATTATCTATTGCCCTTGATTTAGTACAGAGATGGTCAGGGTCCTGATGCGTCGATCAGTGGCGGAATTAATTTGTCATATTAACTTGTATTTTTCTAGAGAGAGGAAAAACGCTGGTTCAGAAGAAACCAACTATGTATCCAGATTGGAAAACCTCCTTTGATGCCCACATTTATGAGGGGCGTGTGATTCAGATTGTTCTCATGAAGGCAGCTGAAGACCCATTATCTGAGGTGACTGTGGGTGTATCTGTTTTGGCTGAAAGATGTAAGAAAGGCAATGGAAAAGCAGAATTCTGGGTGAGTATATATGGTGCCATGAAAGATAATTTTCTTTTGAGTTATATATGGCTTAGGACCAGGTTATCATAAAGGACTGTCTGATCAAACACAAACCTGCCTATTCTCCAAAACTGTCCTTGGAGACCCTACTTTAGTTGCCCCATCCTTCAGAGGCAAGTGGTTGTTAAATGGCGATAGGGCCTCCTCAAAATGGCTTTTGTGTTTTATGTGTTTATGGAAAGGTATACCCTTTCCAGAGATACTTGGCTGGTATCTACATTCCTAAATTTTAAATACCACATATTTGTCCAAGCTTTTAATGAATAGTGATTCTGGTGTTTTATCACCATCTTATGTTGTAGATTGCGTGGTGCATTTATAACATACTCTGTTCTTGTTGCTGCTTTTGAGTCAGCCTGACAGCTGCCTTAGAAATTCTTGGCTGAATTTTGCCAAATTCTTAAAAGGCAGAATATAAATAAATGGAGGGGGGAAGAAAAGCAGTTTATTTCACTCAAATGGAAATTAACCTGCCATCTAAACTACTATTTTATCACCTTTAACAGCTGTGCCTCTATTAGATATAGAATATATACTGTAGCTTTACTTCAGATTATGGGGGTGTCAGGATTTATAGGAATAGGAACAGCAAAGAAGCAGAGTTGGATAACTGTACAGAAGTTGGGGTGTTCTTAGAAAAAATAGATTATGAAGTACATCATACAATTTTTTGTTGTGTTCTGATGCTACTGGACATGTAACATTCTGGTAGTGGTACAACACATCCCTGTTCGAACCTAAAATGAAAACATGAGAATGCTGCTGAATGTGATTACCCAAGTTTAATTCTTCTGTCCTTCTCAACAGCATGTAGTTCTGTCTCATCTTTATCTTTTTCATTTCCCTACATCTGCTCTATATAATTGTCTGAAACTAACAAGGCCAGAAAAGTACTCAAATTAATGATATTATAAACAGAAATATATATTATGAAAAACCTAACTAGGGGCTGCCATTTTTGTGGTTACCAATCCTACCTCAGGATTTCAATTTGTTAAAACTGTACCATTGACCAGCTGAAGGGCCAATGAATCAGACTGATCAAAATTAAATTTTTGTCAACGGTGAGTGTTGTCTTCAGTTTGTCATAGACTCTTTTGTAGAGGTAAGAGTCTAGAACCTGTGACATTTGGGTTGATGCTAAAAGCTATGGAACTATGTGTAGCTAGACAATCCTTGTAGGATACACATATTTTAGGCACCTATGACACCTATGACATGAAATTAGTATCATTTATCTCTAATGTTTATGAAGCTTTTATTGTGTTATTGACACTGTTCATATGGTTCAAACATAATGGGATGGCCAAGAGCTCATGTGTTCCTCCACTTTTCCCATTGTGCATGAGGAGAAGCAAATGAAACCTTCCGCTTTGACTTTGACAACAAAACACAGTTCTAAATTGCATACGAAAGTCAAACAAGGAGAAAACCATGGTTTGTTTTTTGTGCATGAGAAGGAAGGAAAGGGTGTGTGTGTGTGTGTGTGTGTGTGTGTGTGTGTGTGTGTGTGTGTG
>JAJKFI010000004.1:36713168-36754745 GCA_029204185.1 Lerista edwardsae | reverse complement strand
GTGTGTGTGTGTGTGTGTGTGTGTGTGTGTGTGTGTGTGTGTGTGTGAAAAAATAAAAATTGGGGAATATTTCCCATTGGTTCTCTTAAAGTTGTTCTTATACCAGGAAACCGTGTTTTCTAATTGACCGTTGCAAAATTAGTCTCAGAGAAGGAAAGCTATTTATTCCTTAACTTGAATTTCTAACTAGATGTGACATTTTTACTACCACATAGGAAGAAATTATTAGAAGGATTTAACGTAACAGGCATGTAATCCATTGGTTTTTCTTTCATCTTAGCTTGATTTACAACCTCAGGGGAAAGTATTGATGGCTGTGCAATATTTTCTAGAAGATGGAGGTAAGAAAAGATTTTTTATTATTATTGCTGTTTGTTTCCAGCACAGAGCAAACTACCTCAGATAATTTGAGACACAATGAAAATGATTCTTTCACTTTCTGTATTCTTCAATTCTGTATTTCTTCAATTCTGTATTTTTAGGAAATAGTGATGTTGTTCTGATCCTTGTATTTATACCATGTGTGTGCTTGGCAACTAAACTATCTGACAGCTATGTGTATTTTTTTCCCTCTTCATGGAATTTGAAATCTTGAATAATGCTAATTCCACCAGAATGCTATAGTGTCAAAACAGCTATCTTTTTCTTAACTGTAAAGTTTTACTGGGTTTGAGGAAACATTAAGGAAGGATGAAGGCAGAAGAATAAAGAAATATGTTTTATATAAAATCAAGGGGATCCACAACACTATCATTTAATGTGCACCTCAGATTTTTGTGGTGTAAAATGTACTTTATGAAGCACCTCACCTAGGGTTCCACTTTGCTCCAGTGAACACCAGGGATCTGCCACATGTCTGAGAGCTTTCCCTACTTAACAGTAACAACAGCTTTCTGCACACAATCTATGATGTCCATTTTGTTGTGCTTGTCATTGAAATGAGTCGGCAAGTCTGCGTATGTCAGAGCCTAGTCCTGCTATCTGAGATTACCTGGAAACTTTGGATAGGTAGTTCAGTGGTAGAGCATATGCTTTAACTGCAGAAAATTTTAATTTCAATCTCAGGTAGGATTGGAAGAAATCCATGTCTGAAATTATACAAACCATGAGTTGTACCACTACATGTTGCTCTCCTCTCCCTGTGTTATCTATATGATTGACATGAGCAACAGTATGATAGGCAGAATGATGGAAGTGAAGATGGTAAACATGCAACTCCTCATGCAACTCATTATTTAGTGTGTTTAAAAAAAATGGCAGTGATTGTCCTGTGTGTTCATTGTAAAAATCATCTAGTTGATAAAATTACAGAGTTAAATATTTGCTTGGTTCTTCCTCAGTTTTCAGGAATTCAGTCTGCTGCCTAGTAATTTAAATAATTTAAAATTGCAACGGTGCCTTCATATTCAATAATGCATTATGAGTTTGACTTTTTAACTGTTTACAAGTGGTATTTTAGTTATTAATGTGTATTCAGAAAATGGTTGTTTGAAAAAGTAGGACATTTGTAGTACTTTTGAACCTATGTATGATGTTGTTTGTGTCAGTTCTCATTTGTGTCAGTATGCGTTACAACTCATTGGTTTTTGAAGAAAAATCAGTGCTGGTGATTTCAATCAAATGGCAGAGCAGGGAGTTGCACATTAAAAATATAAAGAAATAAATGCTTTTTCCAAAGTTATTTATTTCAGACCTAGCATGATATAATTTTCCTTTTAAAAAGTTGTTCAGATCTTTCTAGAAGTTGAAAGTTAAGCTTGACCCCAAATGCTTAGGTCAGAGGGACTCCTAGGTTGCCTAACGCATTCTAAAATACTGTACAATGACAAAGGTCATGTCACTCCAGGCTAAAGACATTGACTGAAGATCTGATCCTTGACTTGCCTCTACTTCCACAGGGAGTACTTCCTACTGAGGTGCAACACTATGCACCTCTTTCTGCTTCCATCTCCAGCCAAAGTCCTCAGCTTTTTGTTCCCCACTTTGCATTACTAAGTGCTGGTATTTCAGCCACTGAACATCCAAAGTGACTAGTCCTAAAACTTCTCTTTTTTTTAAGCAGAAAGAAAGGATATTCCTGGAAGGGTAGAAATAAATACTATTTACGAGGTACTATCTGTACCATCAATATACACTAGAACTGGGGTTCCACAAATGGGTCTCCCACTTTTTCTATTGTGTATACAGTAAATGGTGGTTATAAAAAGCAGGTCTAGTTTCAGAGGTCTTTGTTTATTTAAATGATGTTATTGACCTTATCCAGTCACAGAACTTAGCACCACTGTGGATGGTTTACTTTAATACCGCATAACTCCAAAGAGCTCTGAAGGCAGCTGGAGTAACTTTCTCTTTCTGGACTTTGAATTACCATGCTGCTGACTTCAGCTTCAAAAAGAAGGGGTTTGTCAGTCTCTTTCTTTGAAAAATAGATAGTTCAGTAGAGGGCAACCTTTTAAAATTGCATTGAGCAATTTAATCTTTTCAGGGAATGGAGAAGAGTGACTGAGTTAGGCTGGAATAAGGTAAGGCAGCAAAATTTGGCCAGCGCAAGGAACATCATAAAGTATGTTTGGACTACTCTTGGAATCAGAGAGGCCAGCACACAGATGTGTGCCATCGTCTCTGACTCTGAGAGTAATCCAAAAACGCTTTATAGTGGCCCTTGTGCTGGCCAAACTTTGCTGGCTTAGCTTATGCCGGCCTAACTCCAGTTTAGGATTGCGCTCTGAATGTGTGTGTGTGTGTGTGTGTGTGTGTGTGTGTGTGTGTACTTTTCTGTGTGTATTTTGTGAAGAATATTCAATGGAGACACAGAGAGAGAAAGGTCTGAAAGAATATGTCTGAAGGGTTGTTATCTAATCATTCTAAACTGACATATAGATGATGTGTTAGTACGCGGGTGTGTTTTAAACAGTGGAACTGATACAAACACTGTATTTAGGATGAACAGATGGAAAACAGTTTCTTCCAGGACCATTAAATGGTAGTGCTCGCTCCAGTTGTGAATGGGATGGGACTTGCTAATGAATAGGAATTGCAGTGTTGCTGTGCTATTCATTCATGGCACCTATTCATTTCAGTGAGAACTCTGCAAGAGGTCTGAGCAAGATTTCATTGCATGGTTGTACAGATGGGGATAAAATTGATGTGTGTTTTTTATGCTGTTAGTCTCTTTCAGCTGAGGACAACTTTTTCATGCTTGTCCCTTGTCATTTTTCTTGGGTGCTGTGAAGAAATTTGCAGTGAAGAATGACAAAGTTGGTTCACAAAAAAATGTGGTTGTGTAAAGTAGTCCTATCTTTATTGTTACGTGTGTGTGTGTGTGTAGCCCATGGAAAAAATCCTTGGCAGTGGGGAGGGTCCAAAAAGGAGTAAATGATTCTGCCAAGTAACCTGTTTCCTCCCCCACAAATACTTCCTCACCCTCATCAAACTAAGGAGGTCTATGTGGGGAAGCCATCTCTTGCTGTGAATTCCTGAATCTTGAACCATGGGTGGAAATCACAGATGCGTTCAGATGCACTAACAGGAAGTTGAGGAGGGTTTCCCCAGTTGCCTTACTGGGAAGCTCCCCAGTTGCCGGGACTCTGGAGCCAAATTCAGACAGAGGGCCCAGCCATGTTACTCAGAGGAAGCAATTCCAGAGTGGTGTGAGGTTCGGCATTCCAGTGTTGAGGTAAAGAAGTCACAGACACACAGCTATCTTGTACAGCGTTTTGTATTCAGAGTGCTCGGAAGTCAGATACACGCCAAGATCAAATTCCAGAAGTACAGTCAGATAGCAGGATGCAGCAAACAGATCTTACAGTTGGTCTTTTCACTTGGGCAGCATTTCCCTTCCATCCATATCAACCCACACTGATAGGAGGTAATGCCCTTCCTTCTATATTACCCATTGCCAATCAGAGCCCTGATAGGTGCGGCCATGCAATGCATGCAAGCTTGCACCGTTGCACTTTCCCTCAGCTGCTCTAATCACTGCTCTGAGGCCGGCAGACAGGTGTGACTAATTAACAAATTGGTGTGACTAAGCCTCACAAATTGGCTGTTTGTTCACAGAGCAAAAGTGCAGGACTCAAGCCTGAGTTGGCTTAACATGCACATCAGTCTACCTATGCTGCATGGACTTCATCAGGATGGCTACTCAAGCATATCTGACTTGCTTGCAGTTCCTGTTCCAGAAAGTAATATATCGTATATGCAGGATGCCTGCTTCCATGTATCAATCTCTTTACTTGGATTGAGATGACTTTTATGCAAGGGAGCATTTTTATGGGAAAGTTTGGAACCTCAACTTTCTTCCTGCAAGGTGAAGGGAGCCTAACTCCCTTTGCTTTGCAGCCTAACTAAAAGTTGATGCATGAACATACCATTCAGTGAGAAAACATTGACCATTGGAACCTTCTGCATCAGTAGTTTTTGAATGTTTTAGCACCAGGACTCACTTTTTAAAATGACAATCTATCAGGACCCACCTAGCTTTACGAGACTTTTAAAAAAGTGATCTAGAAAAAAACAATATTTTTATTTATTTACAAGCAATATTTTATTTATTTGCAAAAAGCTTTAATCTATTCCTTGTAATGATTCAGCCCTAATGAATAGCCTCAAGGCTTGAGGAGCTTAGTTATGTGACCCAGTCTTCACCTGCCCCCAGTATTTTTCATTGATGGACTTGAAAAACGTTCCCCATTGGCTATGGAAGAATTCTTTCCCCTCTCCCTTGGACCATTTTTGGAATCCAGTATGGTCATGCGTGAGTCATTGAATAGGGAAACTGATGGTTCAGTTAGTTCCTGTTCGAAGGAGCATTTAGTGCTAGAGCAGTGTTTCTCAAATGGTGGGTTGGGATGCACTAGGTGTGTCATGAGCCAATTTCAAGTGAGTGCCCATTCATTTCAATATGTGTTTTATTTTTAATATGTTAGGCTTGATGCTACCATGGTATGTGACTGCTTTCAGGAAATGGTACAGATCTGTACTTCTAACAGGTACAGTTTCAGTTATCCACAGATACTATGGATACTGGGACACTTATTAAAAAGAAAGGGGAACATTAAACACATCTCTTTCTTTGTACCTTGTTGCATCAAAACCACTGATGTTCCCCATCTTTAAAAAGGCATCCCCCATATCCCCAGTTTCAGGTATCCATGGTGGGGGTCTAGAACTGAACCCCTTTTGAAGGAATTCCTACCCTCTGCCCTCGTGAACTTTCCTTAAACCTGGGGGATGGCAAAAGTGCTGAATCCTAATGCTGGTATCTGTTTGCTCACACAGGCACACCTGAGTTCTGGGCAAACCCAGAGCGAGAGCATTCAGATGGAGCATACCGGTTCAGGACTTGGCCCCCACAATTTCAATCTATTAACTAAAGAGCCCTTTTGACCCAGCACAAACCCTAAACCTAAAAGTTAACCATTGAACTCCTGAAACAGCACAAAAGGTTGATTCTAGAAATGTACTTTAAGATTAATCATTAGAACGCAGTGCACCTGACTTGTAACACGTAGACAAAATTAGCATAATAAATGAGGAAAGAATAAATGAGGAAAGAGAGGAAAAAGGGGAAGCTTGAGAGGTTGAAAGCTCGGAAGCTTGAGAGCTGGAGAGCTTGAGCAGCTTCTGCTCCTCTGATGAACCTGCAAATCCTGTCTCCTCTCATCATTGACTCGTGATTGCTTCACCTTTGGATACCAGGGCATGCTTGTATATGCTTTTAACACTGATAGTCAATGGCACTTACTCCCAGGTGTTTGGGATGTTTGGGGATTTTTTTAACAGACCACCCCTGCTGGGCGGGGGGTCCTAGGTAGGAGGTTCTTTATTTTAAATAATTTCTTTTGCTTATTGTAAATGTTTAATTTATGTACTTGATTTGCTTTTGTTGTATGGGGGTCTGTTGTATGGGGACGCTTCTGGGTCAGGCATTTGGGGGGGGGGTGACGTCACGAGTTGTGGCTCCAGGTGCCAGAGGAGCCAGCTATGCCATTGACTGCAGGTGGTTATTGAAAAACAGTTTGGCTCCCTGTTGTATGCAATTACTTTGATAATCAATTATTTTCAAGTCAAAGCTTTGAAATTAGCAAGACTTAAAAGATTTTAGTGTTTCAGTGTAGTTTGTAATCTTTTTCTTAGAGAACCCACAACACTGCAGTATTACTACTTTTAAATCTTGAAAAGTTGGGCTGGGCTTAAATTTTGTTCTTCTAGATAATTAACATTGATTAAACAAATACCTGTTTAAAAACAGTGCTGGAAAAGCAGCATGAACAGCGCAATCCTAGCGTGCCCATCACATCAACACTACATCATAGCATCGACACGACACACTGAGCACCAATGCAGGGGCGCCAATCGGCGAGGGGGCGCCAATCACCCACGCCGAGCCTCTCCTGTGTTGGCCAAAGCCGGGATGTCACAGAGATTGGCAGGGGGAGGGAGATTCTGGGTGGGCGAGGGCAGAATGTGAGCGGGCTTGGGAGGTGGCCATAAGGCGGCTTCCTAAGTCAGATTGGGAGGCTGCATGGCCCCGATTCGCGCTGCACAATCTCCTCGGATCTGCGCCTGCTATTTAGTTCCCTTGCCGCGGGGAGGCTCCAGCCTTTCCTGAGCAGCACAGGATGCAGCACTGGCCCGTCGGCCTCACCGGTCTGGCACTGCTCAGGATTGTGCTCTAAGTATCCTTAATGTTATGCAAATAACTGTTGAATCAAAATATAATGTTTTGACCTCTGAAATTTAGTGTTAAGCATGGTGCAGAGGAGTTTGCCTTTTATTTTGTTCAATTTACAGTTCTTTAAGGAGTGACTCGACCAGTTGTGCAGTAGGGGTTGTGCTTGTCACTGCTATGTACAAATTTTCTTTTGCACTTCATTTACAGCTAGGGTGTCTGGCCTACATTGCATGTTGTTAAGTTTTACTCAGCTGTTATTGGACCTTCTTTGTTCGTTCGGATTTGAAATTACTTCAGCAGCATTGAAGAACTAAAAGAGCACACTCCCAAGAGTGGGAAGGGAAAGGAACAGATAATTTTCATACATATTAGACAGCATTTTAAAATAGATTGAGGGCATAATCCTAAAATGAGTTAGGCCAGCATAAACTAAGCCAGCAAAGCTTGGCCAGCACAAGGGACACCATAAAGTATGTTTGGACCACTCTCGGAGTCAGAGAGGCCAGCACACAGACATGCACCATCCTCCCTGTCTCCGAGAGTGGTCCAAACATGCTTTATGGTGGTCCCTGTGCTGGCCAAACTTTGCTGGCTTAGCTTATGCCAGCAAAACTCCAGTTTAGGATTGCGCTCTGAAACAACTATTTCTTCCATAATTTCTCTCCTTTTCATTACTTCCAGATTCCAAGCAGTCAATGAGGGAAGATGAGGGAACTGTGACTATAAACAGAAGAGGGGCAATCAAACAGGCCAAAATCCACTACATCAAAAACCATGAGTTCCTTGCCACCTTCTTCGGACAGCCTACATTTTGCTCTGTCTGTAAAGATTTTGTCTGGTGAGGAAAACAACTCTGTGTGCATATGTGTAGTGTGTGTGAGATAGAGTGAGAGTGCAATCCTAACCTGGACTTAGGCCGGCACAGTTAGGCCAGCAAAGTTTTACCGGCACAAGGGAAATTGTAAAGTATGTTTGGACCACTCTTAGAGTCAGAGAGGCCAGCACACAGACATGTTCCATCCCCCCTGACTCCGAGAGTGATCCAAACATGCTTTATGGTCTTGTGCTGGCCTAAATTTGCTGGCCTAGGTCCAGGTTAGGATTGCACTCTGAGAGTGTCAACTTTGGTTTCAGTCTGGAACTGAATAAATTTGAGGCAATTATTCTGGAGTTTAGATATGAAGGAATCAGTGATTTCATCCCATGTTATGCCACAGTTAGAACGAGAGCCTTTTACAGCAAGTCCTGCCTTGGTGATTATTCTTGACCAGTGATTTTCAACCTTCATCTCATGGCACACTGGCAAGGCACTAAAATGGCCAAGGGACACTATCAGTTTTTTGACAATTGATAAGGCACACTGTGCTGCCTGTGGGTGGTCTTATCCCCCAATGGCCCTATTAATAAATGACCCTCTCCCACATTTCTGTGGCACACCTGAGGACCATTTGTGGCCCGCCAATGTGCCATGACACAGTGATTGAAAATGGCTGTTCTTAGACATTCAATATTGGATTTACAGTATTTAGATATTTATAACCAATTCAGTGTGGAAACTAATGATTTCTTTACAACAGTTTTATTTAAACCAATTCTTGTATATATTTCACACACACCCAAAAACCTAATGTGCGGTTTACTCTTCTCTAGTATAATTTCACTCTGTTTCTTGAAGGACCTGATGAGGAAGATTTTGAAAGCCTTCCTGAAGCCTACAGGATTTAGGTAGCCTTTAGGCAAGGATTTATACTGCAGAAAAGACCAATACAACATTAGTTGATCTCCTTCCCCTGTTAAGAAATGCATACCCAATTGTACAAAAACATTGAAGCACTCATGGAAAAATGAAAGCTGCAAAGATTGGTATTCCAATCTTTTTGATATATTGATATATCCAATGCATTTTGATATATCCTAGAATATATTGAAGGTTGGATGGTTGTTAAATCAGTTGCTTTGTAGCTTGTGTGCGGTATCTGGTTGTTTGCATAATGTAACGCTTTCTTATTTTTTTGCTTTCACTGAAATAGTCTCCTCTTGATTAAGATACTATCAAAATACATTAGGACACCAATTCTTGCAGTTATCTTTTATGTGTGGCTACTGCAGAAAAGACTGCTTCAGTCACCGACTAGTTGCATGTCTTTTAAGGAACAAAATCGAAATTGTAAATCATAATGGATGAAGGGTCTTCCTTCTAGGAAGAGGCACACTCATTTTTTAGATGCAGACCATTTGTGGCTTTAAAGGTCAAAATTGCATCCATGATGGTTCAGACTCTGTTAAAACTAATACAGCTGCAGAATTGGTTGTCTGTGTCTGTTTTCCAGATCCATCCAACAGATATATAATATCAAAACATTTTGTATTGGCTGAAGCTTCTAAACCAGTAGTTCTCAAATTTTTTAAATTTTAAAAAAATCTAATTTTTTTTAGACGTCTGGTACCAGCTTGGAAATGATGTCATAGCCAGAAGTGACATCATCAAGCAGGAAGTGCTGTTGTTGTGTCATAATAAAATGATATTCATGGAATGCAAACTGGCATTCTTGGCCTGTAGCAATTGCACAACCATGAAACATTCCTGACAGAAAGCAAGATTAGGACAAAATACTATATAAAAGCACTGAACTAAAAACAAAATTTTAAAGACAAATTTTAAAGAATTTTCATTTGAAAATTCAAACTGTTAACATTCACAAAAAGAATATAGCAAGAGTAAGGTCTGCAGCTTCCAAGATGGCTGCTCCCAGCTTTCCACAACCCACCTGATATCAGGATGCGACCCACCGGCTCGGACCTGTCCCACAGTTTGAGAAACACTGTTCTAAACTAATCTCTAAGGCAGATTGAGATAGAATAGATAAGCTCTTGCCAAGATATGGCTCATAGGCCAGATCCAGTATCTGGCAAGGGCCTTCTTCTCCCCCTCCCATGAGCAGCACTTACCGTTCTGCTACACTGCAACTTTGTTGTTCACCCAATCTAGATGCGAGGATGCTCTGGGCTGTCACATCTGCTCGGACATCCTGCTGCAAAGTCTGCTGGAACATTGGACAATAGACACAACTGCCCAGAGTGTCCCTGTGTCCCAATCAGGTGAAAAACAAAGTGGCAGCGTGGCGGGATGGTAAGCACAGGTCGGGATGGGGAGGGTTTTTTTGGAGCATAGCTAGAGCGTAACAGGCCATGAATTGATCATGGCCTGATATCACCACATTGCTGAAACTAAGCAGGTGTAGGTCTGGTCAGTGACTGGATGGGTGCCTTTAAGCTGCCTTGAGTTCCACGATGGAAGAAAAGCATAATTTATATTGTAATAAATAATAGATTGCAATTGTCATTTAAGGTTACAGGTAAAAAGAATGATTGCCCCTCTTTTCTGGAACCCTGGATGTGAATAATGTGTTCATGGACACTGCCCAGTGTTCTGAAATGAGTGTCATGTCCAGAAGTGCTCCCATGCTGCAGACTTGCTCCTTGTCCAAGAGTAATGTAGCCTCATCTGTTTCTCATTAACCCATTTCTCATTAACCCATCTAAAACAGGGGCCTCCAAAGTACAGCCTGCAGTGCAACCAGGAAGGGCATGATGCAGCCTTTTCTTTCTGCACTGCAGCCTTGTATCTTCTTTCCCGATTTCTGCAAAAACGTATGGTGGGCAGCCGCTTCCACTGCTGATCACCCAGAAGGCACTGTGTCCTTCTTTCACAGTAGAAGCCACTGCCTGGCACATGCTTCTACAGATAGTCCAGTCAATATGTCATTAGACCCGGGACTAATTCTAACAAAAGGTCTGTCAACTGTTCTTGTCAGTACTAGGTGTACTGATTGACAGGAAAAAACTTTACCAAAACTGGACAACCGCAAGTGGGTTATTTTCAAGATGGCAGCCGCAAACCATGAAAATCGGCCAAAATCATGTAACTATGTTATTTTTAAGCTTAGAAATTTTTTCTTTTTTCAAACTCAAGGTTGTTTTTTTTATAGTCAAGTAATTCATTTTAACCAATTACTTGGTCCGTGGGTTGAAGATTGGATTCCAATGTAATGAGCATTGCAGGTACAACACCAGTCATGACAAATATCAAGTTGTATGTTTTTATTATCATAATACATTTGAACTGAACTGTTTCCTTTTTGTTAAACTACATATTCAACAAAGAACCCCTTAAACTAGGTTAAGAAAACTGCAGCAATATGCAGATAAAACAGTAACTCCTTAATTTTCTATTCATCCTAATCACTGCCCTCTAGGTCACCTAACACCTGGTTGTCACAATTCGTAACTTGACACGGTCCACATACAGAACTGCATGGAAGTCCGTATGTTCTGCAACTGCAGCGGGTACCACTGCAACCAGTTTTACAATTGCAGTGTATAATTTGCAGTAGACTGTCTGGTGCAGCAGTAATATCACACATTACTGGTACAAGTTCACCGCCATTGAGTTTTCAACCCCCGTCCACAGGATTCATTTCCTTAGCCATATCCATCCAAATCATGGTCTGATAGTAAACTCTCAGACAATGGAATTTTGTGGAAGACTCAGTTGGAGGCAGGCGTTCTGGATTCACCAACGATTTGGCTGTGACGACTTTCTTGGTGAGTGTCTGGTAACGCAAGGCTGCCAAAGAACTGTTGCTGTTGCCACCAAAAATAACAGCCATCGCTTGACTGCCAAGACTTACTATGTCAGTGGGGTTCTTGCCTTGTAAAGTGAATGCAGTTGCACAGGATTGAAGGACAGAATCCCCTTTTAAAATTTTGTGGAAAACTGCTTTTTTTCCAACACCATATATACGCGAGGTGGAATCACATCCTGTGAAGGCATGAAGGAATAAAACTGTGCACATAACTCACTGCCCAGAATAGACTTCAAGTAATTGATGTTGTACACTTTTGGAATGCCTCGTGACTGAGTGTCTGATCTAAAATACAGTGGATTGCCGTTCACTTCTGCGTAATGTAGCAGAAGAATTAACAGGTCAGTATCCTCCCCAATGAGTGTGGTGGAATGTTCCTTGGCACTATTTACTGCGGCCTTTGAAATGTCTACATCAGCGTCACCTTGTGCTTGAAAAACCACACAGCCTCTCGTCACCAGTTCTTCAGTGATTAATTTGATTAGTTGGCGTTTGTTGCGTCCTAGTTGTGCACAAGGCCAATTGAAATTAGTGACTATGTGATGAAATAACCGGTTGTCAGGTTCCGGTAAGTTTTTTTTCTGTCACTCAGTGCACCTAGTACTGACAAGAACAGTTGACAGACCTGTTGTGGGAATTTTTCTAAGCTTAAAAATAAGACAGTTACATGATTTTGGCCGATTTTCATGGTTTGCGGCTGCCATCTTGAAAATAACCCACTTGCGGTTGTCCAGTTTTGGTAAAGTTTTTTCCTGTCAATCAGTACACCTAGTACTGACAAGAACAGTTGACAGACCTTTTGTTAGAATTAGTCCGGGGTTATGGGTTTTCCCCCCCTAAATTGACTGTACTAAGAGCTTAGGAGATAAGATTTGAGGCTGTAGCGTAGCTGCACTGAATCTGGCCTGCAGGCAGGTGTTTGGAGAGACCTGGCCTATGAGATCTAGGATTGTCTACCAATATTACTTCCTTCTTACATGGAGTGAGTTTAATTTGTTTTCCATATAGAGTTGGATATTGAAAGCTTATTCACCACTTTTTCTAGTGGTGTTCCTCTTATATTTAGCAGGGGGAGAGTAACTGTCCCTCTTCACCCCTGCGCAGTCTTTCTAGTGGCTGTTGCTGGCGGTCTGCCTTTTTTTTTAGATTGTGAGCCCTTTTGGGACAGGGAGCCATTTAACTTTATTATTACTATTTGCCTGTAAACCGCTTTGTGAACTTCGTGTTGAAAAGCGGTATATAAGTACCTGTTGATTGATTGATGCCCCTTCCAAATTGAACTTCAGTTTAGGGAAAGAAAGGTAAAAAGAATTTCATTGGAAGCAAATCAGCATCATGTGAAAGATTTTGAGCGGATACATATGACCTATATGTAGTTTGACTATTTTATTGATTATCTTCCCCCCCTCTTTTACAGGGGCCTCAATAAGCAGGGATACAAATGCAGACGTAAGTTTATTGTCACTTTCTGTTTTTTAGTTTTAATGGTCAAGCGCTGTGCCACTTCAGCTGATGTCATCAGAGCTATTGTTTTACCACTGCTGCAGCAGCTGATGAAAATTCATAGGCTTGGGCTTCAGTTTCTAGGTGCAAAGGTTGCCATGTTAAAATACGTTGCAGCAAACCAATGAAGTATCTCCTGGTACTAACAAATGTGAAACATTATCCCTATTCAAAGCTTAATTCTAATAATAATGTAAAAAACCTTTTTAAAGCATTATTGACAATAAAGGAAGCAAATTATAAATACAAACTATAAATGAAAATGAGATAGAACTAATGTCACTTCCTCTGTTCCCTGAACCAGCAATGTTTTATTTAAAATGGGGATTGATTATAGCATTCTAGATGCAAACGTCTTACATTTCGTGTTTGGAAAATAAATCTAATTGTGTTTTTCTATTATTGGTCTTCTGAAGAATGCAATGCTGCTATTCACAAGAAATGCATCGATAAAATTATTGGGAGATGTACTGGTACTGCCGCAAACAGCAGAGATACGATGGTAAGCAATAATAATAACATAATGTGTTGATTGACAAAAACAATTCCATTACAAGGAAACCACATTTTTCATATGCAAACTGAGTATTCTTATTTACCTTTAACTGTGCAAAATATTTTATTTCTAAGAGTCAAGTTATCTTGATATCCTTTGACTTTCTTAAATTGACTTTCTTAAATAGGCAGTCACTTAGAATATGTTGAAGAGCTTACAGAAAGTATACAGTTGCCTATAAACAACAGAATTCCCTCTAGAGCAATATAAATCTATTGCTGCAGACTTTTGTGCAAAAAAATACATGGATGAAATAGCTGAAATGTTAAGGGGACCATAATGAAAAGCATTATGAAAAATCATAATGCATAATGAAAAATCAAAAGCATAATGAAAAATCAAGTTGGCTTTTAATGATTGCAGAACCAAAACTGAATTGCATATTTTGGCTGAGCTCTAGCAAATTTGGGAAAGGACATAAAGTTATGTGAAGTTTGACTTAACTTCCATTCTATTATTTATCAAGGCCTTATTAGTATCTTCAAAAGTGGAGGACAGTATTAAAATGGTTTTTGGAAGGAAATCTTAATAACTTACGGCACATCATGATCTAAGAACAGACGCCAACACCTTCTTTAGAGCAATATATGAGCAGTAAACGTAGGCAATGGGGCATAGGGGTGTTCTTATCCGCTGTCCCAAAATTATAGGAAGAGCACTCAAAATTCAAAACTCTGTGCCAATAAAAACTGAATTCTATTACCTGAATAAATTATACCAGTCCTTCATAAACCCCTAGATCCAATAGGACTAGTAGCACCTTTACTTTGAAAAACGCAGCTGTTTAATTTTCCATTCTGGAGTTTTGGCTTAGAATCAGGTTTATACTATAGTGGATGGTGGAGACAAAGTCAAGGCTAATGTGTCAACGTGATTTTAATTAGCTATGTATGTGTAAACTTTTAGTTGCTCGTCTCAAGTCTATACGCTAAGTACAATAAAGTTGCTTTTTGTAATACTGTTTTGTTATATAACTCTTCATTCTAGGTTTCAATTTTTCAATATTGTATTAATAAGTTAAAATCCATAAAACTGTCCAAAAATCAGAACTGCCTGAGCTGTACTTTTCAGCCAGTGGAAGCTGGATATAGCATTGGGCCAATTGTTTGCTACCTGAAAATGCTTTGGTATAAGAAACTGTGGGCAAGGCAATCTACCCTAGATGCCCTCTTCAACAAGAGGGACGAGTCCTTCTGCTGTTGCAAGGATAGGTCTTGACTTGGCTCAATCCATCATCTTCCATGAGATGCCATGTGGAAAGAGTGACAGCAAGGGGTCAGTTGTGCTTCAAGCTCTGAACAGTGTGCCTAGTGTACAGCTCTGTGAATACATTTACATTAGAACCATATTATAAATACCTTCCGTAGCACTGTTTCACTCAGTATTTTCCAGGAACACATTTTCAGTATTAAGAGATATTGCTGTATTTAGATAAAGAAATAATTTTGTAGCCTCCCCAGTACATGCACTCGAGTTCTTTTGAACCTTGTCAATGATCACTTATATTTTAAATGTAAAATAAATTGTACTGGTGAACATGCATATGAGCATGCAAATGCTAAACATTTGTTTTACTTCTTTATAACAAAACCTTCAGTTTCAGAAGGAGCGCTTTCATATTGATATGCCTCACAGATTCAAAGTGTACAACTACAAGAGTCCTACCTTTTGCGATCATTGTGGTAGTCTTCTCTGGGGACTAGTTAAACAAGGATTAAAGTGTGAAGGTACAGTCTGTTTCTCTTGACTATCCTAGACTTTGTGCAAAAAAGCAGCACTAGCTTTTGAAGGGAAGGGCTGAGTTTTATGTTTACATTACTGCATGTAACTGTTTTATAAGTTTTCCACACACTTCTTAGGCTGAGGTGGGTACTTTGACCTGTCCACTGTATTCACAGCTGAACAGAGATGTATGGTCTGCAAACCAAGTACTATTCTGCTGTTTATCATTTTAGGAGTCATATTTGCTACTTTTTAATGCTGAGAACAAAAATGAGCCAGTCCCATGTAAATAGTTTCTATTTATGAGGGTTCTGTGAACTCAAGATGTATTTCGTAATATATGAAATATATTGCTCCCAAACAGGGAGCAATGGGCTGTGTGTAATGTGTACGCCAATAAAGGTTTTCATAATTGTAAGAAAAGATGAATTTTGTATTTCATTCAGTTAAAGTCACTGAATATTTCATTCAGTGACAGAATTGCATTCTAAGTTCAGATTTACTTAAAATAAACGTTGGTAATGATGTTTATAATTTGTATTCATTTGTGCTAATGCTGTTTATTTATTTCTTAGAGTGTGGAATGAATGTGCACCACAAATGCCAAACGAAAGTGGCAAATCTGTGTGGAATCAATCAGAAACTATTGGCAGAAGCTTTAAATCAAGTTAGTCAGGTATGTAGGGCTAGTATTACTATTTTACTATATTTCCCTTCTTAGCTATAATTGCCAAATAATAACCTACCACACCATAACTGTAACCATTGGTTAACCATATCTATATTACCCTTTTAAGTAGTGACGGTAATCTTAGCACAGATTACCACAGTTCTATGCTTCTGGTATAAAGATTTTCTGTATTGCATGGCAAGCTAATACAGATAGGCAGATTTAGTTATTTCTTCTACACTATGGTAATTATCACTTGGTAAGCGGACAGCTGTATTTTGATTTTGTATCCAAAGAAGGTTAGTAATGATGAAGTCCTATTGAAATTTTGAGGGATTACCTTAGTCACATATAACTTTTCCCATTTATTTCAGTGGTGCTTTATAATGACTAACTACCCTTTGGATACCACCCTCTACATCTTACTGGGGTCGCAATCCTAACCTGGAGTTAGGCCGGCACAATTAGGCCAGCAAAGTTTGGCTGGCCCAAGGGCCACTATAAAGCACATTTGGACCATTCTCAGAGTCGGGGAAGATGGCGCACATCTGTGTGCTGGCCTCTCTGACTCTGAGAGTGGTCCAAATATACTTCACAGTGTCCTATAAAGTACTGGCCAAATTTTGCTGGCCTAACTATGCCAGCCAGAGGTTAGGATTGAGCTCTGAATTAAGTAATATCTGGGTTGCACCTTTAGGAATACTTGAAATTAAGTATAACTTTTTAAATGGAACTTCCCTAAAGTGGATGGCTTTATAATGGCAACTATGAGTTGCAGCCTAACATTGATTTGCATGAATGAAAGGCACTTCTGTCTGTGTAAGGGAGAACGTTTTTCCTGATTCCCTCCCCATACACACACACACCACTGCAACACACATTTAAGAGGCTCACCAGAAGATTACATGTTCATGCTATGGAATCTCTTGCAGTTTTATATCCCATACTGTTCTTAATGATATTCTGACCCTTTAGAGTGGATTTTTGGATTCTTTAATGTGATGTGGGGATGTAGTCCTTTTGCACTAGTGTTAAGAAGCAACTCGTAGTCAGAAAGTGCAATACTGTGGCACATTGACTGCTACTTCTGTAAATAATTGCATATATGTTCAAATATAATGAACACTTTTAGAGCGCAATCCTACCTTCATGAAGGGCTGGCGCAAGTCGCTTGCACCAGCTTGGGAGTGTTGTGAACCTGTTCACAAGGCATGTTCATGACTACTCTGGAGTTGGGGAGGCCAGTGCAAGGATGTGTGCTGACCTCCATCTGCCAGATCCCAGGCCCACAGGGGTAAGTTTGCACCAGCCAAGCATGGCTGGTGTGGGAGGCTGGAGAAAGGGGAAAGACCAGCAAGGGGCCGTTTTAAGGCTGGGGGAATGGCAGTCTGGTGAGTGGACCGGGCCTGGGAGGGGTGGGTGAGACTGGCATGGGAAACATAGGCTGGATCCTAACCCCCAGTTCTGGCCCTGTCAGCCTTATCCAGGCCACTCAGATTTGTGTCAGTGATTTTGCTGGTGGAAATCCAAGTAGTCCTACTGGGGTGGCTGCCATCCAACATGGGGTAATTAATTACTCTGAGTTGTGCTGCAGCCACCCTCAACCCTGCACTGGATACCGTGCAGGCCAGTTGGCCTGCTATTCCTGCGCAGGTTAGGATTGGGCTGCATATCTATGGAATTTCTAAAAATATGATTGATTGATTGATTGATTGATTGATTGATTGATTGATTGATTGATTGATTGATTGATTGATTATATGCTGTTTAAAAAAAGTCCATTTTGCTGCAGTCCACAAGCCATATATTTCTAAGTTAAGGGTTTGAAGAAATTTTGCATGGGTAATGTGGAAGAAGTTTTCACAATCCAGAGTGACAAAATTGTTAAGTTTCACAAAGCATGAATTGTGTCCAGCAGTTTTTAAAATCATGAATTCATAATGTGATAATCTTCACAAATTTGCTATTTGCTTATACAGTGATAAAAGAAAAGATTAATATGATGCGCACAGTTCTTGTGTGAAACGTAAGTTCCATGAATTCATACATCAGCTGCGTAATCATTTTGTGAATTATTCATATTGATTCATTATATATTTAATCTATATAAATCCTGTGGAGTCCTTGTGAAAAACATGAAGTGGGGAAAAAACAGAACTCCAATACCCTCTGAGTTATTTTGAGAGACATGAGTGTAAAAATGCCCTCTATGATACATGGGAGAACTTCTTTCTTCATACCAAAGAGTGTACTACTATTTCAGTACTTACGTCCTAATACTTGCTATATAATAAATGTTTGAACAACTTAGTGTGAAAAAAATTGTTGTTCAGTGCTAAAATAATCTTGAGTGTATGTCATTTCTGTTCAGAAATCTTCCAGAAAGTCTGAATCTGGGTCAGTAGAAAGTGTTGGTATTTATCAAGATTTTGATAAGAAACCCAAAGCCCTGGGTGGAGATACAACAGGTGAGAAATAAATCATACTGTATTTTTAAAGTAGTGATTGGATAGCCCTAATGCTGATATATCCAGTTTGTCAGCATTGAGAGAGAGAGAATGAAATTACCCTTGCAACCCTGAATAAAGGACACCAGACAAAGGCTTGGGAGAAATGGTCACTTTATTTGAAATATAAATCTACAGCAGTGGAAAATTAACCTAAACCCCAGTACGTTCGGGCTACTCTTTTGGGGGAAATGGCCCTAGCTGTCTATCTCCCCCATGCTAAATGGCCTGGCTCAGTGACAGCCTGGCTCAAAACCCTCTCGGTCTTAAGCCCAAGTAGGTTTTTCACCTCCAACCCTGATGGGTCGAGGCAGCTAGCCAAGCAGATACCCCAAGGCCACCCCAGTGGGAGCTCACTGCTCACCCAACCCTGGGAGCTCGCCACACCGCTTCAAAGATCCAGACAGGAATCATCTGATCTGAATGGCTCCGCCCCCAAGGCTTTGCTGACCTCAGAACTGTATGCCAGATACCCTCACACCTTATCTACCCAAGCCCACACGTCACCTGCCCAAGTGGCCAAAGGCAAACAAATGAACTCAAAACCCAGTAACCCCGCTAACCCCAGGGGAGGCAAAAAAATGACCAGACTAAGCCAATATGCCTGATAACAGAAAATTCCTACTCGGCCCTCAACAAAGTGACCAGCTAATCGGAGACTGAAGGGGGTGGGCGGGCCACCAAAACTCGACGAACTGAGCCTGGGTTGACAGCACATCCCCAGGACTCAGTCAGCCCTGCCCCCACAGCATGGGCAGCCAATCAGCTGCCCCCATTTTCCCGCCTCTGCCTGTCTAGCTTCAGAGTGCAGGGTAAATGGGGGCGAAGCTGTTACTGGCTTCACCCCTCTTCTGTTGATCCTTATTACAAAATAATCTATTAGCAAAGGTACAGATAGAAAGTATCTCCTTCCACATAACGATTTACTTGTACTGAGTATACACTTCAGAGCAGTGGTTCTGTTCCTGCTCAGGACTGCTTTGGATGTTGAGAACCACGTAAGAGGGTCTTTGTGGGAGTGGGGACAGGGCTGGGGGTGGGGGTGGCAACTGTGCTGCAGGAGTCACGGTGCCACTGCTACCAAGGGGCTTTTCTACTCACCGGGGCAGTGCTGGCCTTCCACAATCTCCCCCTCCCCCACAACAACTTACAGTGGTCCCAAGGAGTTTGAGAGCCACTGCCCTAGGATATTACACATACCTTCCAGGTATTCCGTGCCCCCTTAGGGGATTCCATATCCCGGTTGAAAAGATAAGCCGTAACAAAAAAGGTGCAACAAGTTTCTTCAAACTTCAGTTAGTGAAGGCTCTGGTTCATAACCCAGTCTATGTTAGTATAAGACAGCTTCTTTTGACAACTCAGTTTTCCACTCTTTCACTTATAGTGTCATACACATATCTGTGCATTCATGTGAGCATGCACATACACAGTAGGAAAGATTTTGGATATGGGTGGCACTTAGTCAAAATTGCAGTAGTGGGTCACTAGAGTTGTGAGAAGTTTTGCAGTTGTACTTAAAAAAATGAGCATTTGTTTTTGCAGATAACAATGAGTATGATAAGCTCTGGGAAGGAAGATCACTGTCACGACCAGCTAGTAGGAGGAATTTCAACATAGACAGTTTTACCTTCCACAAAGTTCTTGGTAAAGGAAGCTTTGGAAAGGTAGGAAACTTTGGAAAGTTAGGTAGCCTGGCAAAAGCTTTTGTTTTCCACTTTGATGTCTTGCTATTTGCAAGTCATTTGCTATAATGGGAGGGGTAAGAGGGGAGGGAGGTCACATAGTTGTCCAGATCACCCTAGGAGTGGGACATGTGGTGGCGGCAGCAGTCTCGGGACCCTTTAATGGGGAAAAAGAAAGGTGCATTCTCCCTTCCATCTGCAGAAGGGAGGAAAGTGTGTGACTCTGGTGTGGCTTTATCTTGTCCTTTCACCATAGTGCCTCTAGATGGACAAAAAAAACACGAAAAGTATAGCTTGACAGTACCAGAAGATCGTTGCTCACCTCTAGTCTGCCACCCCCACCCCCAAACTGGAAGTAATTGCAGTGACATTACTGCAATTATTTCCTGGCAGAGGGTTTTCTGGACCACCTCCTCTTTTCTTTCCCTCTTAGGGGAAGAAGGAAGCGGCCTACGGTGGCGCAAAAAAGCTCCTTCTGCTATTGGAACTCAAAGCATATGCCAGTGTAGCAAAAAGAGACAAATTTTTAAAGTTTGTATCATCTGGAAAGTACCTAACTCAACCTTGCTTATTACTTTCTGAAAGTAATTCTCTATCTTACAGGTACTGCTTGCTGAACTGAAAGGGAAGAATGAATATTTTGCTGTTAAGGCTTTGAAAAAGGATGTGGTGCTAATTGATGATGACGTGGAATGCACCATGGTGGAAAAACGGGTCTTAGCACTTGCCTGGGAAAATCCATTTCTTACCCACCTGTACTGCACGTTTCAGACGAAGGTACAAAGCAATCCTTAATTGCTTAGATGTAACAAAGTGGAGTGGATTACTAATTTCAGTAGTTACATATTTTTGTTTAGCATATCATTTTATCATTATATCTTATTTCATTATATCATTATATCTTATATCTCATTATATCTTCCAAATTCTTTAAATATTCATTTTGTACGTCTACATAGTCTGGCAATAAATCAGTAGTGATTAGAGAATACATTCATGTAACAACTAGCAAACGTTTACTGTTGTATAGGAATCTCAAATAGGAGGTGCCAATACAATACTCTGTGGACCGAATAAAAATGTTTACATACAGGGCCCAAAACTATTCCTGGCCACTGCACAGTGTTATAGCAGCACCAAAACAGCTGCCCCTGTATCCTGAGGAGCCAGGGAAGCAGCCAGAGGTTTCAGGATTAAGGGAGTTTAGGTTCCCTTGCCCTCTGCAAACTCCCAGCAGCCCCAATGGATCTACTTCAAGCTGCACCAGCTATTTAGCTGACGTACATCTGGCTCTGAGGCCTGGAAGGAGGGATAGGATCCAGAAGCAGTTGAGGCTGCCGTCCTTGCCCACTACTGGGCCTAAACCACCCCTGGCCTGCTCAGGGAATGCCCTCCCGCTGCTGGGCAGTGTACTCACAACCGCAGGCCCTTTCTGCTCATTTTACCAGTGCAGAGGTCAAGGACTGAGTGGCATTGGCTGGGGGCCATTCATCTGCCAGCCACTGCAATATGCCTTGCAGCGCATTTGTTATGGCCATTGCTGGGGCAACTCACTGGTCATCAGCACTACCCTAGCATAGGATCAGGATGCCTGTTGTCTTAACCTCCAGATCCTACCATACTTTGCTCTGAAGAAAGTAATAGTTTCATGTTGTGGTAGACTATTAAGTTGTGGTTATTACAGTGCAAAGGAGAGCTCTGTTTTCTTCTGTTTTGTAAATAGGACCATCTGTTCTTTGTTATGGAGTTTCTAAATGGTGGAGATCTAATGTTCCACATCCAGGACAAGGGGCGTTTTGATCTCTTCAGAGCTACGTAAGTATGGATAACATAAATTTGTGTTTGTTCGAATCTGACTTGCTGCACTAGCCCCACTGCTGAAAATGGGATGCTTCAGATACATTTACCACATTCTACGAGCTTGGATGTTGTCATAGCTCAGGCAGCTGCACCACTACAAATGGTAAAGATTGTCCTGTATGTTGCTTGATTTTGTTAAGACATTGGGATAGTGAATGAGACTCAAAGAAGAGACTTGGTTTAAGAAAGCTGTAAGCAGTACAGAAGAATGAATTCAAATTTATTTTGCTGGATAAAAAAAACACCAAGGCATTTACATCAAGACATCTTAATTGCTTGGGTGAACATTCCAAAAACATGCTTTCTTGCTGGAAAAAGTTGCCTATAATAAAGAGATCTCATAGTAACATACTATTTACCACAAAAGAACAGTGTTTTCTCATAAGAAAAAGTATATGGGTGTATTCTGACAAGTGGGGAAACACTGGTGAAATGCTTTAGAACATGCACAAATTACTTATTTCTGCTGTCTAAACAATTCTTCTAGCCCTCATTCCTATTTCTTAGGGCTTCAACATTTGTTACAAATGCACATACAAATGCACTCTCTTTCTCCTTATTTCATAATAGCACAGAATTGCCTTCTGGTCATTTTTTCCAAGACAGGAATACTTATATTCTAATTTGTAAAGTTTCATATTTTTGTAAGCTGTTCAGCAAACTTCTCTGTGCTGAATCATTTCTCTACTTCTAGGTCTGTTCTCTAGATTGTAGAACCATGTTTACGTTATCCTAAGTCAAACTGGTGGTCTACCTGGCTCAGTATGGCTGACTCCGACTGGCAGCAGTTCTCTAGGGCTTATCATTTGTATGTTAGGGGAGAACGGTGAAAGCACAATCCTCTTTTGGCACTTTAATTTCACCTCCATCCAAAGCACTGGCTATGCTCATTATTTATTGTGGGGCCATCAGTACACATGCAAAAGGGCTCACACCTCATTTGTTTTCTTTGGCGCTTTGGCTGCTGGCAATTCCATCCTTCAAGTTTTACGAAGTTTCCAAATAAGAGGGTGTGCAAAGTAAGTCAGAAGTCTTGCCAGGAATCATAAAGCAACACATTTGTTGATGAAGCCTCTGAGTAGGTACTGGCTTGCCTTCATCACTTGGGTAAATTAGTCCTCCGGGCATAGCTGGAGGACTTAGTGCATGAGTTGCTATGTCTGCACTCAGTTGTGCATGCATTATACTCAGTGGTGTTATCTACAAATAAGGAACGGGAACGCTGGGCGGGACTTACATGGGACTTCTGCGTGATTGGCTGCCCGCCCATCCCATTCTGCGGCTGCCCTGGCCTCGGGTTGGGGGGGTGCCTGCTCGCCGGGGGAGACGGGTGGGGGGCGTGCCAGAGCCTGGGCGAGCAGCGGTGGGGAGTGCAGTGGTGTGGCGTGCAAACTGGGGGCAGCCCCCCTGAGGCCAGGGCAGCCACGCAACGAAACGGGCGGACTGCCAATCACGCGGAAGTCCTGCCCAAGTCCCACCCAGAGTTCCCGTTCCTTATTTGTAGATGACACCACTGAGTATACTCATATAGTGCAAAGCATTTCACAACTTGTTGCCCTTAGAACAGCCCTGTAATGTAAGTAGTAGTATTCCCATTTTGCAAGTAGAGTGCTGAAACTGAGAGGGAATAGCGGGGCCAAAGCTTACCAAGCACACATTCATGGTAGAAGAGACATTGAACTGAGAAAGCCCAGATTTACAGCTCAGAACGCAATGCCTTAGCGTTGCACCGGCAATGCACCGGCAGGCCTGTGCAGCTTTGGTGCTCTGGGGAGCCTCCCTGGGGCAAGGGCACATTTGAGCCCTTGCCCCAGCAGAGGCTCTAGCCTCCCCTATGGTTTCATTTGATTTGCGCCTGCTAAATAGCTGGCTCAGAGCTGAGGAGGCCACGTGCCCCAAATCAGGACCACGTGGCCTGGGGACAGAGGCTTGAATGAAGCCTACCGGCAGCATCCTGTCTCCACCCCCCTCCCTGGGCCGGCACACCTACTGGTCTGTCCACCCCACCCAATTCCTCCCTCCCCCACTCTTGCGCCAGCCAAAGCCAGCTGGCACAGGAACAGCCTTGTGGCGCCTCTCCTCAGCACCCTTGGGCAGACGCTGCTGCTAGCATCAGCCCAATGGCACTAGCACCAATGCGGGGTGCCAATTGGCACCCCCGTGTCAGTGCTAGTGATGTTGGGCTGACGCAAGCAGGTGGTGTTGGCCCAACATCTATCATAGGATTGTGCCCTCATTCTCTTAGCCACTAAGCTACACCAGATATGTGTATCAATAGCTGGTAGAGGCTAGAGAAAGAGGCTCTTATTTAAGAATTTTGAGAAACAATGTACAGGAGAACAAAGGCCACTGCTGCTTTCAAGTTAAGTTAGGCCAGAAGCAAAAGAATAGCGTTTAATACTGACTCTTGCTTTCTCAAAACCTGGATAGGATTTTAATTTGATTTGTAAAATATTTCTGCTTGCAGGACACTTTAACTCCCTGACCTAAAACATTTCAAGAAGGTTTTTTTTCCTTAAACAGAAATGAAATCTGCATACAATAAGATTGTATAAAATTCAGCGATGGGATCTACAAACGACCTGGGGGAACACTGGGCAGGACTTAGGCGGGGCATCTGGGTGATTGGCAGCCCGTCCGCAGCTGCCCTGGCCTCGGGGGGGGGGGCTCCTGCTTGCTGCGGAGGACGGGTGAGGGTCGCGCCAGGTGCCTGGGCGAGCAGTGGTGGGGCGCGCTAACTGGGAGTAGCCCCCCCCTGAGGCCAGGACAGCTGCAGAACACTGCGGACGGGCAGCCAATCACGCGGAAGCCTTGCGTAAGTCCCGCCCAGCGTTCCCACAGGTCGTTTGTAGATCCCATCGCTGATAAAATTGTATAATAGAGTGTATAATAGGGCAGAAGATTTAGTCGAGAGGGTTAATGCCTCCGTTTGCCTGAAGATAAGATCTGAAGGTCGCCAGTTCGGGACAGCCAGAAGTCTCTGTGAGCGGCAGACCTCGTTAATTGCGACTGATTAACAGCTGAGCTTCGGCTGCCTTGTGTGAGGGGGAATTGTGCCAAAGGTCAGCCGCTTCTCTGGTGGGAGCAGGGAAGCCGCTTATCAGCCAGCAAGAAGACAAACGGGTGGCCAGAAAGAAGGACTAAATCCAGAAAGATCCATCTGTATGTGTGTAGTTCTTGAAAGATAGAACGTTTCCGTAAAAATTGTAAAAACCTTCGGGTTTCTGAATAAAGTCTGCCTATGTAAACTGCCTTGAGTTATAGTCATTAGAGAAATCTGGTGTCCTAAGAAAGGCGGTATATTATTATTATTATTATTATTATTATTATTATTATTATTATTATTATTATTATTATTATTATTATTATTTTGACTACCTAACACAAAAGGAATAAATAAGAAAGGATAGAGGGGGAGCTAAAGGAGCTAAAAGCCTTCAGTTGAAGGGGGCATGAAATCAGAGAATTATGTCATTGGAGGGCTGAAGGGACAGAAGTGGGCTTTTAATCATCATTGTGTTAATTTAGAGGAAGAAATGTGATAGGGCTGGTTTGAGGATAGCCTTTTCCAACCTGTTTCCTAGGGTGTCAGAGAGGTTTTCCAGCATTTAATGAGTAAGGGGAAAAAAGGATTAAACCTTCATTGATATTTTAAAATGCTTTTGCTCTATTTCAGGTTTTATGGAGCTGAAATACTGTGTGGCTTACAGTTTCTTCACAGCAAAGGCATTATTTATAGGTGAGTGCAGATTGACCTTGGTGAGGGTCTTATAAAACATTGCAGCAGTTATGGCTTGGTGATGGATTCTGTGATTAACCTGCAAGCCGAATGTTTTACAAGGAACTGGTCCCTATTAAAATTTTGATTTTATTCCAAAGGTGTTGAAAAGAGGCAATTCAACTAGCCCTTGAGACCAGTCTATAATTGTTTTCTCGTGTTTTTCTCCCTGGCAACAAGAATAAAGAAATGCTATTTACATTATACAGAAGAGTCTTTCTTTCAGTTCGTAATTGCCAAGCACCCAGGCCCAAGACTGAGACACTTTGTCTTCATTCCAGTGGCTAAGGAGATTGATAGTATTTGGGCCAGTGTTTCATCTGGTTGACTTCTTGTTAAAAGTTCTCTGACAAAAGTTATTTGCCTTTAATAACAAGTAATGGAAAGGTGCATGTTACAAGTTCAAATAAATTCAATTTCCAGTACACATAAGTGGCTTGGGATGCCATAGGACAAAGGTTAATCATAATCTGTTCTGGAAAAACTTTAATGTTAATGTTTTTAATATTAGATACTGTGGAGTTTTTATGCAAGCTATATTGCTGCTAGTTTTATTGTTTCCCCTCGCTCTTTAGTCTCTTAATGTGATTTTTAAAATGCTGTTTTATTTTTTGTAGCTTTTTAATGTTTTTACCATGCTTTTATATTGTAAGTTACTCCGAATGCCCTTTGGGAAGATGGAGAGGGATAGAAATCTATTAAGTACATAGCAAAGAGCGCAATCTGAACCTGGAGTTAGGCCGGCACAGTTAGGACAGCAAAGTTTGGCTGGCGTAAGGGACACTGTAAAGCATGTTTGGACCACTCTTGGAGTCAGGGAGAATGGCGCACGTCTTTGTGCCAGCCTCTCTGACTTTGAGATTGGTCCAAACATACCATTGACACAGGTAAACTGTACGCTGGCCAAGTTCAACGAGCGCATGGATTTCTCTGGGCAGGGAGAAGGCAGGCCGGAGGGAGGAACGGAGCGGGAAAAAGGGCATTCCTGTGGGTGGGGCGGCCTGGGGAGGAGCCTGGATCCAGTAGTTATTGTGGGCGGTCCGAGCAGCCCTATTGGGATGGCTGGTGCTTATTCCAGGGTAAGGGGATAATATAATAATAATAATACATTTATTTATATACCGCCTTTCTTAAGATCACTAGATTTCTCTAATGATTGAACTCAAGGCGGTTTACATAGGCAGACTTTCTCACAAACCCGAAGGTTTTTACAATTTACAGAATGTTCTGTCTTCCAAGAACAACACTCCTACAGATCTTTCTTTCTGGATTTAGCCTTCTTTCTTTAGCCACCCGTCTGTCGTCTGCTGGCTGATGAGGCTTCCCTGCTGCCACCAGAGATGCAGCTGATTTCAGCACACTCCTCCTCCCACGAGGCAGCTGAAACTCAGCTTTTAATCAGCCGCAGTTTCCAAGGTCTGCTGCTCGCAGAGACTTCCGGCAGTCCCGAGCTCACGACCTTGAGATCTTCAGGTGTTATCTTCGGGCAAACGGAGGCATTAACCCTCTCGGCTAAATCTTCTGCCCTTGATATTTAAACATCCCCTTGCCCCCCAGGATGCTCCAGTGGCTTCCCCAACTTGCGCTGTATCCTGCACAGGCCTACCAGCACAGATTAGGATTGCACTGTGAATTTAGCATGCTGTCACTATAAAGTCTGAAAATTCTGTTACTTTGTAATCTCAATATATAATAGGGCCAATATATAATTTCTGAATTACAGCATTTTGGTTTGAAGTATAGAGGACCTCCTCTATTTGCAACCATTTGTATGGCTTCTTCATACTTTTTAGGGCAGTGTTTCCAACTCGGGGTGTGACCCCCCGCCCCATTGGGAAACATTCCTGGGCCACTCCCCCTTAAGGGAAGCGCTGCAGTGAGCATGGTGCTGCGGGGACCCTGGGGGTTCTTACCTCATCAGGGGGGGTCATGCTGGCCTCTGGCAAGTTCTGGGAGGCCTGCAGCCCCTCCACAAGCCTCCACCATGAGGTTAAAAAGCCACATTTTGTGTCTGCAAACAGGAAGTCCTTAAAGGCCCAATATATTTGCATTTATTTTTTTTACTAGGGACTTTTATTACTATTAAATTAATGCACTCTTTTCCAAAACTGAAAGGCATATATTTAAAATGTGTGCTTTAATAAATTAACTAGCTCAGTCAATTAATTGAGGTACACTTTTTATTTTCTAAAAGTATTGGTTCAATGAAGGGAAGGCTTTTAACTTCAGCTTGGATAGAGAATTGCATTATGTGCTTCAGCCAAAAACACTTTCTCTACATCTCATGCTTGCCATGATTCCTGGCAATTGTAGCTGCTGTTGGGAAGCCTGCTACCAGCAAGGAAAGAATGTCTGGATGTCATATGAAATATTGGCTCCAGTGATGTTATTGCTCGCCAGTAACAAAGCTGTTGGGAGGCTCTCGGTTTGCTGTGCACTTCTGAAGACAAAGTTGTTAAAGATTATTGCTACCACCCATTTAAAGAAACCTTAGTTCATTGTCCCAGGTTTTCGGGCCCAATCCACAGTACAGCTCGTGCAGGTGTCAGAGGCATTGTACAGCGCCTTGTATAACAGGAGCACTGCTCACCAGCAAGCAGCGAGTCTGCCACTCACCAGCGATGTGGCCTTTCTGGGCGGGGCAGGAGGGCATTCGGAGGGGTAGAGAGAGGGTGGGACCGGCAGCAACTCTCGCCGCCAGTTCCCAGCCTCCATGTAAGGCTGCACAGCCCTTGCTTCTGCGCTGACTCAATAGCTGGCGCAGGAGCTGGTAGGCCACTTGCTCCCCCTGCGCCCTTACCGCCTGGCTACCACTGTGCTCCTGGGTGGTCGGGCAGCTCTGGATTGGGATGCCAATTGATTACATCTAAATACATTTACATATGCTTATAGCAGTGTTTGAAAAGGAGTTCCTCATCTAAGATGGTGTTTGCCACCTGTAGTTTTTATAAATACATCTTAGTTTTTTCTAACACTTTTAAAGTGTTCTGTTCAGTTAGACTGACTTTTTAAAAAAAATATATTAACAAGTTAAATGCTACAGATCTTTTATAATGCAAAATAACCAGAGAATGGAGAAATAGTTTTCCCCTATGTCATTAATTCTGAAAATTGGGGTAATTAAAAATTGAGGTAGGAACAAAACATTGTTTGCTTTGTTCTTTGCTACTGTCCTTTAACAAGTTTAATAATTGTGCTATAACTTTTATTGACTATTGGGTGAGTCCTTTGACTTTCACGAACCTCTGTGCGTTTCAAAGTGCCCACTACTGAAGAGACAAGCTATAGTCAAATGTTTATAGCTCAAACAATGGTTTAATTGTACGATGCCATCAGCTATCACTGAAGCATTAAAAATCCGCACTAATGCATCTGAACTGGCTGACAGCATGTGATGCTAGGCCACTGGGGCACCTAGGGATGACACAGATCTACCTTGATACTACTTCTGTTTGATACAAGCACAGTCAATGATGCAACTAGGAGTATTTAGAAGACTTTGGCTGCAGTGCAAAGGCCTCTCGCTGTCCCTCTTACTCAGTCAGTACACTCGTTCAGTGTATTCAGCTTCAAAAGCAAAAATTTCCATTTCTTTCTAGAGTCCTTGCTTTAATCAATCATATTTTTGGCATGATTGAGTCTGCTTTAATTTTCAGAAAAGCCATATTGTACAAAGTGTTCATTTATTTTTTTTTGCCAACTCCCAACTTTTCTGCCAACTCTAGTCTTTTCTCTGTTCTTGCAGAGGCTTGGCATTAATGTTGGTGATTCTGAAAGGATCCCACAAAACTGAAAACAAACAGCTACGGGATGCAGTAATGTAAGCATTTTATGACTGCGTTTGATTGAATTATGCATTTTTTGTTACTTTTTCCACAGAGACCTCAAACTAGACAATGTGATGCTTGATAGAGAAGGTCACATCAAAATAGCTGATTTTGGGATGTGTAAAGAGAACGTGTTTGGGGAGAACAAAGCAACAACTTTCTGTGGGACGCCTGACTACATCGCGCCTGAGGTAAGGGATGCACAGGTTAATTTAAAGGACTGCTGTTAGGTTTCAAAAGGGCCTCTGCTATCATAATTGACAAACAGAATGTTTATCCATAAGGAACATCTAAAGGTCAGGTGCTTCCAATGAAAGAAAGAAAAATAAGCCTTACCACCTAGCTCAGCATTCCTTATCGTAAGTAGAAAGTAATCAGAGCCAGTCAACTCATGCGGCTTGATGAAGTGGCTGTTTCAAGTGGTAAACTGGTGGAAAGTGGCTTTGCACCCCGATGCCCAATGAGTTGCTATCCCCTCTCCTGGGAGAGCACGTGTGAAGAGGAACAAGGTGACTTATATCTTCCTTCAGTGCCCCCACCAAGAGTCGGAATTAGAAGAGAGGTGTAACAACAGTGATGGGGGTGAATTAATTAACATATGAAGGGGAGGTGGACAATTTCAGCATGGATCAGGCCTGACAGTGACATACAAGCCACCCGGATACTGGAGTTATCTGGACCTGACCTTTATAAAATCTTGGTCCATTATTAGCTTGAAAATATTGTGGATGAAGGATAGAATACTCTAGGTACAGATAAACCTGTTCAGCCCAAGATTGTTGCAGGGAAAAAGCCCCCGTCCCATTTGACCCACTCCCCCGCCCCAACTCACCCAACTGTAATGGGTTAGAAGCAAGTACTCACAAGCATTTTAGAATTCAGTCACGTTTTTGGTAACATACCAAGAAGCCATCAGTTCAAGTCTCACTGTAATTCCTCCACTGATGATGCAAAAATTTAATCACTTACCAGTACTTACATTGAACAGAATGTATCTACACATTGAAGCACATGGCATTAACCTGTTAATATAAAACAAACTGCACATTCATTATTTATATAGCAACCCTTTAATTCTCCTATCCATATTTTAATACCACATGTAAAATACTGTTTGTGAATCAGGAGAGATTCAAGCGTCATCATAGTTTAAAGAAATACTGGAAGGCATGTTCCCCTTTAGTGAGCGGAGTGTTCCTTCCATTCCGAATGGCGTATCAATCCGTAAAGTGGCTTATGCTCACAACGGCATTACTCTGGAGGTCACCCATTGTGTACTCATAGTTGCTTTAAAGTTGATTTTATTTGTAAAAATACAAATCAGGGTTTTGGTTCACTCTGAGTTTGTTAAAGACACAGTGACAAAAAAAGTCTCATGGCATTTTACAAGTCGTCTCATTTTACAATAGATTCTGCAAGGCCTGAAATACACATTTTCTGTCGACTGGTGGTCATTTGGAGTCTTGTTGTATGAGATGCTTATTGGACAGTCTCCTTTCCATGGTGATGATGAAGATGAGTTATTTGAGTCAATTCGAGTGGACACACCTCATTACCCACGCTGGATTACCAAGGAATCTAAGGATATACTAGAGAAGGTACTCACTGGCTAAGGCTAATTCATGTATTCAGTTAACAACTAGAGAGGGGGGGAAACAAAAGAGAACATGTAAACCAAACCATCTGTTTTCCCAAAATTGCTGTTAATTGCTTGGTAAAGAGAAACCATTTTGTGAAATGGAACCAAGGCACATGAGCTAGAGAACCGAAAGGTCTTGTTCGTGTCAATCTATGTTGTATTGTCTCATGGAGTTTTGTGGTGGTAGAAACTGTCTTGTGTGCACAGCAATTCAGGGCCTGAGATTGAGGCATGCATTGTCCCTTCCTCCCCACCAAAAGTGTTTTTTGAAAGACCCTTTTGCAAGGTCTTATTGCAAGACCCTTATGCAGGAACTCCCAGGAACCATGTAATTAGTAGCAGTAACAGTGAGGGCATTGCATATTTATTTCCTTTTAATGCCTGCTTCTGTTCTAAAATTCTGTGTTGCAATTTATGGTAGACTTCGACCTATAATTCTATAAAACACATTAACACTTTCATCTTAAAATATAAGCCTCTACCAAAAATATTGCAATTTGAAGGCAAAGTAACTGGATTAGGATGTGTGTTTATATTTTGTAGTTGTTTGAACGAGATCCAGCAAAGCGGCTGGGAATAATTGGAAACATCAGAGATCATTCATTCTTCAAAACAATTAATTGGCCTGCACTAGAGAAGAGGGAAATGGAGCCTCCTTTCAAACCAAAAGTGGTATGTAGCCTCTGGCTCTCATGTGCAGCAGAACGTACAACTGTGATGTCTACTGTAGTTATGCCCTACCTTTCCTCCTCATAGCTTAGGAACCTTTATATGTACTCACTCTGCGTATCCTCAGAATGTCTTAGGCAGTTAGGCTGAGAAAAAGTTGGCTCACTTATTTGTATGCCACTTTTGATACAATGTCACAAAGTCAATAAACAAACACTTTAAAATACAAACAAAAGAATTAAAGGCCAGAAACAATTTGGAAAACAGGTAAACTCAATTGAAACCAGCATTAAAACCAGCAGTCAGTTAAAAATAAATCAACATAAAATGTCTTCAGGATTCATATAAAAGTAGATGGCGTGGAAGCCCGATACCTATATCTGCGGGGGCGGGGAAGATGGCAAAACGGACCGGAACGCAACGGGCGGGCTGCCGCTCACCTGTTCCTCCCGCCCAGCGTTCCGGCTGCATGACGCCGCTGCCTATATCCAAGGATGGAATTCCTCAACCAGGGTACCACTGCTGAAAAGCAGTATAGTAATTGACATAACTAGTGTATGAATGATAGAGGTGCCTTCTCCATTTAAGTCTGCAACTGTCATATCAGCCAAGCTTAAAAGTATGCACATTCCCCAAGGTTTCTGGCTGCAGACCTGAGAGATATCAGGAATCAAATC
This sequence comes from Lerista edwardsae, assembly GCA_029204185.1. Taxonomy (NCBI): domain Eukaryota; kingdom Metazoa; phylum Chordata; class Lepidosauria; order Squamata; family Scincidae; genus Lerista; species Lerista edwardsae. Next base: position 36,722,333 of record JAJKFI010000004.1, on the reverse strand, counting down.
TGAATCTTTTACATGCAAAACAACAAACTCTGTCACTGAACCCCAGTCAACCCCCCTCCCAAAAGTGCTGATTGATACTAGATTGCAATCAATAGATTGCAGCATGGTTTTAATGCTGGTTTCAATTGAGTTTACCTGTCTCACAGTGGCTCACCAGATGCCTTTAGGAGAAACAAAAAACAAGATTTGGTACACTGTGGTTCACCTGCCACCTCTTCTGGCCAATAGCGTAGAATAGATTGTTTGATGCTAATTCAACTAACTTTGACTTTCTGCTTCTCATACAGAAATCAGCAAGTGACTACAACAACTTTGATAGAGAATTTTTAAGTGAGAAGCCTAAACTATCCTACAGTGACAAAAACTTGATAGACTCTATGGATCAGACTGCATTTGCTGGATTCTCTTTTACCAATCCTAAATTTGAAAGAATGTTGGAGAAATAGCCCTTCAGCACAATAGAACTCTGAGATACAGCTGTAAACAGAAGCCCTCAAGCACTCCATGTGAAATGTGATCAAAGGATACCATCTCAGTATCTAATTATGTTATACGGCTAATTCTTCAGCAGTTGGCAGTAGCTTTATCTTGCATGGTTGGGTTTATCAGCCTCCTTGTGAATCATGTGTAAATGATATTCTCTCTAGCAGGGAAAAATGTAAATGGTGTGTCTGGTTACTTGAATGTAGTTATCTATTGGGGAGATATATATATACACACACACGCTGTATATTTTGCTGAAGAGGTAAGAGATTATTAAGGGGTATCTTTTAAATAAAGTGGAACAGCTAGCCAATCTTTTACCAAGACAAATGAAGTAACTTGAATTCAGTTGATTTGGGGCTTCAGTTACTACTCTATAATAACAATGCTTTCATGTCATATGGTGCTTTACGGGGCCTGACTCCATTAAGTTTACAACTTATTCAGTAGTGCATCTTGTTTTATTTGTGAATAGACCCATATTAAAAATCCAGAAAGTCTTGGTAGTTTTTTTTTAAAAAGGAGTGTGCCCTTTCCTTGTTAGGCTATTATCAACCTCAAAATGTTGGTGTGCAATTTGAAGCTCATGTAATAGGAATCCCATTAAACTCAACAGGACTTGCTTCTGAGTATATGTACAGGAATCAGGATGCATATCTTTGATGAAGAATGAGAGTCAGTTACCTGACAAATCTTCTTGTGTTATAGGAAAAACCTCATCTCGCTGCATAAGGTTCTTTACTGCATAAGGTTCTGCCATATGTGTTGGTATGAATCCAGTTTTGTTGCAGTTCAGGTCAAAGGTTCATTACCCCTTATAGGAGAAAAAGTGGTTCATGTAAGAAAATGTAAATATTGCCCTTCTAAGGAAAGATGACTGCTTAACTTAGCTATTGTAACTTGACAACTGATATTTAACTGTCCCCTAAACATACAAATCTGCAATAGGCACAGGAAGTTGAAATGTAAGAAGGGAGGAAAGGAACATTGCAGGAAAAAAAGTGTCACTCCTGAATTATCGTTTGATTAGTCTGGTGTAATGATGGGGGAAATGTAGTTTAAATAAAAAATGCATATGTTCAATGAAAACCTACTCCTCCGTTTTGTCTGATTTCCCATTCGTTTAGCTGCTCACTAATTGGGTGCAAAGGGTATGACAGATACAGAATCTCTTCCACTGTGAAGGAACTAGCAGCTACAGATACCCTCGTATAGCATTTAGGTCAACGTTTCAACCCTTAGCTAAGAGCTAAAGGATGAGGAAGGCACTACACCAGTGTTTCTCAACCAGTGGTACTTGTACCACTGTGATACTGGAGGTGGTGTCCAGAGGTAGACAAAGGACACCCACCACCTGGCAGCAAGACCAACAATGCAACCAGCAGTGATAGGAGGCTCGGTTCAGCGGGCAAAGCTATAGTGTGCACTTGTGTGATGAGACAGCTATGTTTCGTGTTCTTGGTTTCGTTTCAACTGTGTTTTCTGAGGGCCTGGTCTGTTACTACCAGGGATGTCCCGGCTGTGGGGGAGGAGGAGTGGCTGCTGGCCAATCGAATGAGTCTCCAGCTGGGGATCGGGGGACAGGCAGAGTCTCTTTCCTGTGGGCTTTGCTGTTGGATGGTCGCAGGGAGAGCCGCTCTGTGGGGAGGCAGCGTGGATGGCTGCTGGGAGAAGCCCAGCAGAGAGGATTTAGAACCAGGACCCCAGTATTAGTGAGCACGCGTTAGATGGTGAGGTGTTCTCAGTCTGGGTGTTCCCAGACTGTGAGATGACCAGACTTTTCCTCTCAGGGCAATCTGGGGCTGGGCCACGCCTGTGAGATCCAGCTCCACCTAGCGGCTGATAGCCCTGAGAAGCAAGTAAACTGTTTTATATTGTTCACCTATTGTTATTTCTGGCACCCCAACCTCTTTTTACCTTTGACTATCTTTTAATAAAAACCCTTCTTACCTTGTTCCGGCTTGCAGTGATTCATTAGCCTTCTCGCTTGGCAAGAGTGACTCCTTGAGGTAATAACCTTGGCTAGGAGAGGAGTTTAGCCCAGGAAACTCCTCTGGCAACCTGGTACCTGGGCTGGTGGCAGATGATTGGAACTACCAAGGCGGTTCCCCACTGAGCTGCAGGTTCAAACCAAGTCGGTGACCGGGGGGGTGTCCACAGGTAACAACCCCCCCTTTTGTTCATGACAACTTGAAAAAGCCCTCTCATCTGCCCCAAGCCTCTTGCTGGTGGTTGCTGCATTACTTCTGGATTGGGAAGCCAGACGCAACTGGCGCTATCGTCTTAGTTACTTTTGGTGGTACTTCCACTAGGTAGACCATGCAAAGTAGTATAGTGGGGGACAAATGTTGAGAACCAGGAGTCAATACTGTTCTATATAAGACTATGTAGCTTTGGTGGGCTACAGTGGATTATAGTTTTGGCATAGTAGGCCTCTGTCTGCTGCTTCCTAGCCCAAGAAGATGGTAAGGCATGGATTTCATAACCACATACAAGAAATCCTCTTGAGATTTACATGGGCTTGCGGCTAGTGAGCATAAAAACACACTGAAAGGGACAATCACTAATTCTGAGCTAAAATACTATTTTTTTTGTAACCAATTTGATAGTCAATCTTAATATGTTTAGATTTAATATTATAGTGCTTGAAACATGGGTATGCTACAAGACAGAAGTTACCAGGTTGTAGCTTAAAATATCTAATGTCTGACTGTTTTCATTTCAGTAGCTGAAAAAGTCACATGACAGTTCAGTTCCAACTCACTGCAAGACTTCTCTCCCCCATATGCTAGGTTTCATAGGTTACAAAAAATATTTATGCTCTAGGCACTGACATCAGACGCTCTGGCTTGAAAAGCAGACTTTATTATATGTCCTAAGACTTGTGTTTTTGTAGGCTGAAGTACAAGCCTATGATAATACTTGGTAGAAATTTCCATTGCTTTCCATATAGAAATTTCCATATGTACAGCAATGATTTTCAAACTTTTTAGCACTGGGGCCCACTTTTTAGAGTGACAACAGTCCAGGACCCACTAAATGTATGTCAGGGCAGGAAGTGCCACCTTCGTTATGCAAGAGCCTGCAGCTTTCCTGAGAATGCAGCAATGTTGGCTATTTCTCCACTATTTTCCAATAGCAAAATGAATCAGAAAGGAAAAAGGCCTATTTACAACCTCGACACAAGCAAAACCACCACAGAGTCCTTCCCCTTTCTAGCATCCCCTCTTGCTATGTTTTCAGTATGGCTGCTCTAAGTGCTTTGCGACCCGCTGGTGGGTCCCACCCACAGTTTGGGAACCACTGATGTACGGTATTTGTAACCTTCCCTCACACCTTCTGCACCCAGCAGTCGTGCAGGGTCTCATGTCTTAAAGAGTGAAGGCACGTCACAACCTGGCCGACCCTTCCCAGCAGTCATGCAGGGCTCAGGCCTCTACGGAGCTCTTGCAGCCACAAGGAGGGCCTGCTATGCTTCTTCCCCCCCCCCCCCGGTTATTATATACCGTAGCAAAGCACAGCTAGTCTCGATATCACTATTTAAACATTCAACACTTTTATTAAATGCATTAAGTCCCTTGTGCTCACCTTTGTATTAACTAAAGCAAAAACATGGTTCATTCCAAACACCCATGTTGCCTTGTGAACACATCCTGGAAGTTTTAATACTACGTGGTATTACCACAAAGGATTGTGGAAAATCTTATAAATACTTTTCACTAGCAGGCAAATATTTGCTTAACTACAGAGTCGGTTAAAATTCCTGAAATAAGTAAACATCCGCCCCGTTTCCTACCCCCGCACACATGCTTGCACAGCCATTCGTTTCTCAACAGGACGTGCCATCAGGTTCATGCAGGGAGTTTCCCCCTCCTGCACTTCATCCCTAGCCCAGTACTCAGCTAGCATCCAGCAGGATCTCTCCAAAGTGGGAGAATGAGCAGAAAAACGGCCAAAGATATAGGTCAATGTATGTGTAAAGAAATGCACCTTGGGGCAAAAAAAAAAAATCAAAACCAGGTATAGGCTGGGGATGGATAGTGGATAGGGGATGGACAGTGGATAGAAGGATATTCTTTTCCCTCTCACACTACACCAGAACCAGAAGACCGCCACTAAAATTGAGTGTTGGGAGTGTTAGAAGAGACAATAGAAAATATGTCTTTTTCCCAGCAAGTAATTAGTCTGTGGAACTCCTTGGCAAGAAGATGATGGCAGCATCCGGCTTAGACGCCTTTAAAAGGAGATTGGATAGATTTCTAGACAAAAGTCCACCACAGGTTATAAGCCATGATGAGTAGGAACAACCTCCTAGTTTAGAAGCAGGATATCAGAATGTCAGGTGCAAGGGAGTGAACAGGATGCAAGCATCTTGTTGTCTACTGGGCTCCCTGAGGCACCTGGTGGGCCACTGTGTGATACAGGAAACTGGACTAGATGGGCCTTTGGCTTGATCCAGCAGGGTTGCTCTTATATTCTTATTTTAATGCTACTAAAAGAATATTTTTAAGTTACATACAACATTCCCAATCTTTATATGGTTATTAAAAATCTAAAAGCTAAGGCAGTTAAATTTTAAATGCCAGACTGAATAGGACCTTTAATAAATAGGTTCTCAATAATTCTAATGAGGCACAGTTGACATTCTTCAGAATAACTTCCTTTCACCATTTTCTGAAAGCCCCAGCTTGCACAGGCAAGATAGGTGAAGTGCCAATCATTTACACTTCTCAATATTGGAGCATTATGCCAAACTCCTACCAAAACTAGCAACAGCGCACAAATAAAATCCTCGTTTTTGCCACTTATAACCTACATAATTGCCAAAACAACAGGACTGCAAGAAGACAGAAGAATAAGAGTCCAAAGGCTTGTGTAGTATCACAAACTATGGGCATGCCTCTGGTAAGGAAGCAGCCTGTTCCCATCTGCGTCTTGAGATAGTGTATTTTGAATTCTAGTTATTGGCAATTTTTGTCTCAGACCACTGGTGTTAACTGAGTGCAACTAGCTCCTTGATTTATTTTTATGTTTTGCACTAACTCTGACAAGTGCCACCTAGTGGACAGCAAGGCAAACTACAGTGCTTCATATACTAGTCCAGTGGTTCTCAAACTTTTTAGACCGGTCTGGGACCCCACTTTTTAGAATGGCACTTTTAGAATAGAGACCCACCGGAAGTTATATCAAAGCAGGAAGTGACAGCATTGTAACATAATAAAATGACTCTTGAAATGCAGATTGGCATTATTGGACTGCAGCAGTTGTACAATCATAAAACACACTGACAGAAAGCCGGTCATTATGTAAATGTACTGAACAGAAAACAATTTTATTTTAAAAAGCCTCACTTGAAAATTCAAACTGTTAACAATCACAAAAGGGTTTTTTGTTTTTTTTTGCCTACCCCAGACTGGCAAAGGAGGGATGGGTGTTCAGTAGGCTACATGATTTACATTGTGCTTATTAAACCCCAAGCTCAGTCTGGTGCAAGGGTAATAATAATCTACTTCAAAATGCCAGATGCAGGGGACACAGCAGGACACAAGTATCTGGTTGTCTTGCCTGCTCCGAGGCATCTGGTGGGCCACTGTGGGATGCAGGAAGCTGGACTAGATGGGCCTTTGGCCTGATCCAGCAAGGCTTTTTCTTATGTTCTTAAGGCATATAGCAAGAGTCAGGTCTGTAGCTCCCAAGATGGCTGCTCCCAGATCTCCATGACCCACTGACATCAGGTCATGATCCACCGAGTGGGTCCTGACCCACAGTTTGAATAACTGTACTAGTCAATTGATTTAGGGCACAATCTTAACCAACTTTCCAGCACTGACATAGCTGAGAATTATATGCACTACATTAGTCAAACAGCACTTATCACTGTCCAGTTGGGAGAAAGTTGCAGGAACCAAGGTGTTGGCTCTCCTAAAATTCAACTGCATCAAAAGCAGCTGCAGATTTCTTGACTAGTATGCTCAAAGATTTATGTTAAGAGTGGTCTGCAGAGTGTGAAGGAAATAGGAGTGAAGATGATACAACAAAAGGACAACAGACCCACTGTTATACTTACAATACATGCAAATGCATACAGGTCATGTTATTGCTTTAACACTAAAGCCAACCAAGGCAACCGTTTTGCAGCTTCTCAAACAGCTATCTGCTCTCCCTAGCAGTGCATTCTCTCCAACAGCAAATCTCACAGCTTCAAAAAAAATGCTATAAAAATAAATTTTTTGATCTTCCTCAACTTCTTTATCCACCCCCAAATTTCTTAGGAATTATCACCGGTAACATTTACTAGTAGAGACCTGCCTACAAACCATGAGATCTGGGAATCTGAGGGTCCAATCCTATCCAACTTTTCAGTGCTGATGCATCCATGCCAATTATAATATAATTATATGAGATTATAATGTGTCAGGTACACTCAAATTGTTATTGTAGATAGGGTTGCACACAACTCAAGTAACAAGAGAAACCAAGTGAGAGAAAAAAACAGAACGTTTATTATTTTGGAACAGATGCTGCATGAGCAGAATAACTTGCAGAAAATATTAAACAGAAGGCCAGATACAACAAATAAACGTTTATTCAAGGACTGCACTAAAACTAGGAAATGATTGGAAAGTCACCTCCGAATGCAAATATCTCATTCAAAGCCATTTAGGTCTATTTCTCTTGACAAGAGAAAGTGATTTTGTAAAATCTTGAAAGTAGCCTGTGTAATGTGTGAAAGCCTGACTGATTTCAAAAGGGGCTTACAGTACTTCCAAGCTGTGTGTTTAAGATTACAGCTCGTTAGAATTTCCAAGTATCAACAAAATTTTAATGTACACTTGCATACAATTTTTTTCAATTATACATCCATCTGGTAGATAGAAGAAACCACTGTTATCACATTATATTTAAATGTAACCTATAAAAATATCTACTATACATAAAATATTTAGCCACATAATTTTACAGCACATTGAAAAATGTTAAATTTAATAAACAAAAAAAATCTAATTGAGGAAAATTAAGAGGAACATTTTACACCCATCAATGAGAACTAATTTACCGGCTCAGCCGTTTTAGAGAACTTTCTTGCAAAAAGCAAATTTACTATATAAGGTCCAATTATATCTACATTGTATTCTGACGAAACCTCAACTTGGAGTATTAAATGCAACTCATCAAGTAGCAAAATCCTTTTTGGCCCAGATCCAGAGAAATCTGAGATAGTCTGTTGAAGGGAGTTATCTGTCAATTCATTAGGGAAACCATAAGACAACATACCCTCCTCCAGCTTACAAATGTCATTTTACAATGGTTGAACAGCTGCACTTTCTAATATCCTTTTTCTCCATAACTAGTGATCTACCAGAATAAATACATTACAGTGTAAATGCATATTATACGATTGTATGGAATACAGAGAAAGCACCTTTGACATGTGATTGCTTTGTAAGTATTGGACTGTTTAAAAAGAGTATGTTTTTGAAATAAAATTCGCTTTTGGCTTACTTCCAAGCACTGAATCTATTGCTAGAACTAGCTTATTAAAAAATTACAACACAGCAGTAGGTTGCATTATAGCACCCATCTCCATATAAACTGAAACAACTGACCCCCAGCTTGCCAAGCTAACATGGTACATTGTACAGAATGGCACTAGTAACACATAGCAAAGGTGAATAAAGTACCAATACAGACAGTGAGGTAACACGCATTTCAACTGCAGAGGATGAAGCTTTCTTTGTTTCAAGAGCTGATGGACACCTAATCTGCTTCTTGCCAATTACACAAGGAAGTATTTACACACTATATACTGGCTTACTATGACAAACATAACAGGTTAACTTGCAAAAAGTTTTATCACTCTTTATTTCAACAGGACTTATGTGAACTGTGCCCCACACGGAGGGCTGATAACATCTCACAAATTCACGTGCAAGACAAATGTACATAAGCATAAGTAAAACCTTCTAGATGGCTACATTTGTTTGGCACCAGCTGCAATCCTAAAACACACACTTAATAGAGAATAAAACCCACTGAACATAAATGGGGCTCAAAAGTCAAAATGCATAGGTTTGCTGTGTTCCCTTCTGCTTCAAGCAATGAACTGAGACAGATGCAGGTATGAAGATCCACAGAAAATATCCACCATCCCCTTTTGCAGGGACTGAAAGACTGCAGAACATTTCACAATCAATTTACGCATCTTGTTCTCTTGCAAGGAGAGTTACTCCTGACTAAAGTAGGTGTGCTTAAATAATTTCTTTCCCCTTCCCATTCAGTGGGGTTAAAAAGGACATAAATACTAATACACAATAAAAGCCAATTGCATAATACTTCATTTGCAACTTTGGTTGAAGAACGAATGGACATACAGAAGATAAAACTACCAGAAAGCCTGTTATAATTAGTGGCATGGGGGTCCTGCTGTATTAGTGTTCGAAAACTCTAGACAATTGATTTGATCCTAACTTGAACAAGCAGAAAAAGCCTCACACAAAGGAGAGCTTGCCACCACTACCAACCCATTCCACTGTTCCCCAGAACTTCAAGGAAGTCTTCTCAGGAGGACAAGGGAAATGCTGCAAAGATGAAGGAACAGAAACCAACAGTGACATTCCTACAAGGGAAGCAAAACACTAAGTGTTTCAGAAGCCTGAGCTCCTCTAATGAGTGCATTTTGAT
>JAJKFI010000004.1:36689403-36704921 GCA_029204185.1 Lerista edwardsae | reverse complement strand
GGCTGCCGCTCACCCGTTCCTCCCACCCAGCGTTCCGGCTGCATGACACCACTGGCTTGGGGTCCTGGTAGTCTCACTCCCTGCTCAGTGCAGGCAAGCCTATCTGTACAGCCAAAAGGGCTCATGCTTCTTAAGTCAGGATGTGGAATTCTCTACCTAGTGAAAAAAACCCTCTATGCTAGGCTACTCCCAGAAATTATATTAAACAGTCTCTCTCATTCTCTACCCAAACACACTTTAAAAAACCCACTAGAGTTTATGCTAATCTTGGGTTCACCTTCCTTCTTGGACTGTACCAAAATCCATGCTTGCAGCACTACAACAAGCCTTCTGCTAGCTCAAGATTTCACGGAACACCACCAGGTCATTTTCTCCTTCCACCCACAGTTCCTGGGATCCAAGACAGTGAAATCTGCAACCAACATTTCCCAATGCTCATTTGCTTTGAACTGCTTCGCTGCTCTCATATGAGAATCTAAAAGATATTTCTACAGTGCAAGAAGTCAACCAAACTTCAGGACAACCCAAAACTGCTCCCATTATACGCATACTCTAAAACAGGGGTGGCCTATGTTTCAAATTCAGGCTCCTGGACCTTTCATAATCTTGTAGAGGAGGGAATTTCAGCAGATGCAGCTTGTCATCTGTGCGCCATCTGCGAGATGGTTCAGGCCAAAAATTGAAAGTGTTTTTTTTTATTTTTACAAGATTTTCAAGCCTCTAGGAAGGCTGCAGAGGGGGTCACAGGCTCCCCAAACCCTCCAGAGAGCCGTTGCAGCCCTGTCTGTGCTGCTGCTGATTGCTGGGCCATCCCCCTTAAAGGGGAATCACCCTTTTTCTGTTCCCCTGGCGGGCCACGTGGATCATGACTGTCAAGCAGCCTATTCTACATCACAGTGTTGTTGTGAAAAGAGCCCTGTCTACCCTACTGAGCTCCTTGGAGGAAGGGTGAGATATACATGCGATTTCAAAGTACACATTGGATAGGATGCATACACTGAAGCAAAGATGTGCATCAGCACCTAACTATCCAGATTTATGAATAATGGTGCCAATACAGCAGCCAAATTTCACTAAATTTAGTTAAATGTGCAGCTAAATTTCAAGGTACATTGTCTTTACTTTCAGGTTAGGCTTGGTTCTCAGTTTGTTGCATAACCGAAGCCAGATCAAACTAAACTCTGGTGCTGTGCCACAGTCTCAATCAAGAGACTCAATCCCACATGGCTGCCCATCAGTGTCTTCCAAAATTGCAACAGATTTTACTAATGCCCTTTTCTCTGTTTATGATAGTCTCTGCTCAGAGTTTAAAGAGGAAGTTAATGGCTGCCCACCAACCAAATGGCACCATACGTGTCATTTGTGAAATGCTCCTGGATCAAAAGAATACAGCAACACTATTATGACTCTGTTGCACCAACACAGCATTCAGATCCAACAGAGCAGCTTAATGTAATGAAAATATTTATTTCAGTAAACATTCTGCTGTCAACACAACTGGGATACAATTCCAGGCTGTGGCAGCTGTCAGAGCTTTCAAACGGCTCATTGACTGCTCTGCAAAAACCTCCCTCATAGACAACATTGCTAACTGAGCCATCAGTTGGGCAATTCCCACAAGGTATGTATGGACTGTCACTGTTGTGGAAAAGGAGAAATGCCTTCTTTACCAAGGCAAGTTGAAGTGACAATTGCAGGCCATGCAACACTCCCAGACAGAGAGCAGCAGCTGGCTTCCAAATCCACTCCTCCGATATTTGCAGTGTAATGACAGCACCGTAAAGGGGAAAAAGTCATAATTGAGATACAAACGAAGAACTGCAAGCACCAAGGACAGGAAGGTGACAACTATCAAGATGACAAAGGAATGGCTTTTGTTTTGCAGAGCACCATTTTCCAGCTCTCAAACCCATTGCATTCTTTACAAGCAGTTCTTCCCACAGAAGGCAGCGAGCACATTTCTGAGGTTACTGAAACCAACAATGTTGTACTCTCTCCTTTTGTCAGTGTTTCTCAAAGCATTTACACCAACTCTTGTAGAATAGTTACTGACAGTTGAGTAACATGAGATGCAATACTTTATATAAAGCCTTAGATTTTTTTTAAGTAGCTACAAACCACAGTAAGCACTATACTAACAAGATTAGTCATTGTCAACAGAAGTGACAATTTTTGCCCTTTAGAAGGCATTCGGAGGGTGGGGGAGACTGCACGAGGCTTCCCCAGCCATCAAAATGCCCTCTAGGTATGACCACAGCACAGCTCTTCACGTTCAGAGAATCCAGGCCTGGCCGAATCTGTGGGTTCAGAAACCACGGTTAGTTAAAGCAGATCTGGGAAGCAGATCTGTACAGAATATTCAATTGCTGCCATCTATTGCTATTTATGCTCCTATTTCAAGGCAAGATGAGTAATGTCCATATAAATGACTGGCATTTGTTGCCAAGTCAAATTTAATCAACAAGCTGGGTCCTCGTGCAGTCAATAGCATAGTCAGAGGTTCTCTGTTGTCCTTTCTGATGTCCCCACAGCCATGTGCATGCAGAGCTGTTTTCAGCCCACATCCGCTAACACACACAATTCTATGGGCTCCTGCTGGCAGTGGAACACGGCTGAAAAAGTGGCAGAAAGCACTTTCTGGCAGTACATTCCAGTAGCACACTACCCAGATGCCAGCGGGAACGACAGAAGCTTCCCACCCATGTTGCCAGAGCGCCAGCAGCCCGCAGGAGCAGGTAAGCCACTGTGGGAGGGGGAGGGGGAGGGTGGAACACAGGCAAGAAGCGGCAAATCCAGGTGGAGTTGGAGTGTGACAGGGCAGGTCTAGTGGCCATGGTGTCCACATCTTAACCCCCCCCCCCCTTGTCATTTTTTGCTGCCTCTCGGCCCCCTTTTTCTCCTCTGACTTCCACTAACAACATAGCTAGCGCAGGTCCAAGGAGATCCATTGATAGTCGGGAGGCTTAAACGAGGGTAAGGGGATTTGAATCCTGGATGCAATGCACCCATTTTTGGCATGTCTGCACCAGTGGGGACTGGGAATCTACGTCTACGTGGGAGTGTGTCTAATATTTGGCCCAATATTAGAGTGTGTCTAATATTTGGCCCATTTTATACATTTCCTTAGCAAATCATGTGGGCACATCCCCAAGCAGTTAGCAACTGGTATTAAAGTGTGGGTTGTGCCTAATTTAAGCATGTTAAATAAATTCCTCCTAGCTAGAATGGAAAGCAGGTTGCAAATTTCAAAAGCCCAAATCACTGCAGCCCTGTCTCCCACAAGTAACCCTGCAAAGAAGCGTCCATCCAGTTTGGGCTGCTGCAGTCATGTCCGAAGTGGCATGAAAAGAGACAGGATGGCCGGGAAATATGGATATGGGAAGGTGTGGAAAACAGGAAGATTGCGGAGAGAGCGAGCAGAGGAGAGAAAGGCGAGAGCAAGACACCTACGAAAAATTATTAAGTACACACACAGAGGGGAGGGGGTTACTGGTTCACATACTGAAAATTTGAAGCTGTTATATTAGATCTGTAACAGTCATATATTTGGCTTTTTAAAAAAATCAAAAGCACTTTTAGCAGAACAACACTCAGGAATGAAACAGCACGATGCAGAGCCCTTGCTGCCTGGCACTTTTTGCAGCCCCAGGCCACTCCCCAGTGCTCCTTTCTCCCTGCAGAGTTTCAAACTCATGCTGGCGAGAGCAATAGTTCTACCTGTGGTTTGTCTCTGTGCGTATTTACAGCTTCAACATTCAGAAATATCGATTCCACCTTGCAGCCTGTAGGCAAAAGTCAACAGTTAGTTCAATGTTTTGCTTCCTTATTTCAACAAGGACAACTCCTATAAAAGAAAGTTTATACCTCCATATTTAGTAAAGATAATTTATTAGCCATTACTAAAATCAGTTCTCAGTGCTGATTAACACCATCCAGAGAAGTCAAGGTAGTAATACTGAGCCGCAGTCCATTTGGCAAAAGGCCCCTTAAATAACCTTAGAGGCACAGAAGCTACAGCAGGTATGTCCTTCCTGAGACATGTCAGCACCATCAGAAGCTCACTCATTTGGGAATCACTGGGATTCCTTCCCATTTAAATTGGAGTTCAGAGATGACTTGAAGGTCACAGGAAGGTCACATGGCACAGTGTCTTCCGTGGCCCGTATGCAACACTGAATTAGTTCCTCCTCTATTCATTTCTGATTATTCACCTTCAGTAGATGAAAGCTGGGCAGCAAACCTCTCCTAATACACAACCCCTGAAATCTTATTGGTGAGCCCTGATTTCAATGGAAAGCTCCAAAAGTGTCAATTTTAAAATGTGATGCCAATAGATACTGAAACAAGACAAGTTTTTTTTTTAAAGGTAGTTCTCTCTATAATTAAAAAGGAATATATACTTTTTTAAAAAAGCTTTAATTCCCTGTGTCAATATCTTTCACTCAAACGTCATATTGAGGCCACCAGTTTCAGAATAAAAGCTAGACTCCCACCAACTGTATCTCATTCAGGAATAAATATAACTACAGTGTAATTTAGGTTTATATCCCTTTAATATTCTGTCTAAAGAAACCAATTATCTAGCAGGCGTCTTTGAAATGCATTGTTTTGGACACTAGATGGCCCTAGAGATCTCTCTTTGTCCAAAGGGGTGATGGCATGAAATGATGTGGTTTAAGAGCAAGTCCATTTTCTTCAGTAAACCCAGCTCTTTGCCACCAGGTTATCTCCAGAGAGTGGAACAATATCCTTAATGAGGGCCAACTACTGTTTGCCATTCAGGATGGATGCTTTGAACTGCACAAAGCTGTCCAGGGACAGGGCCATAAACTTCAATGGGTTAAAGGCCACAGCTCAGTGCAAAAGGTCACAAGCTTACTTCTGGGCATCTCCAGGGAGGGCAAGGAAAGACCTCTGCCTGAAACCAAACCCTGGAGAGCCATTGCCAGTCTGAGCAGGCAATATTGGACTCCTGGTCAAGCTCAGTGTAAGGTAGCTTCATATGTTCACCTTCTTCAAGCTAGAAGTAAAAAAAAAAGGAAACAGCTAAAAATGTGTTTCAGTGCCAGGGCACAATATCTGCCAAGTGTCTCCCATGCAACATGTTTCATTTCAGTCCACAGATGAGATGAACTGAAGCAGACACTTACGCAGATTAACAATGGGCCGGGTGGGACAGGTTCAAGTGGCCAGGCATCTTAGCAATTTTACTATACTTATACCATACCATAAGAGTATCCCTTACCAAACTGCTTGGGATGGGAAGTTGTCTGGATTTTTCTGGATTTTAGAATAATTGCATGAATACAATGAGAAATGCTCTTTTCACTGTTACCCATGTGGCTGTCTATTGACCTTTTTGACGTGGTTGAAAAATATCTGTACAGGTGCACACCACAGAGCAGAGAATAGCTTCCAGCCTGTACGTGGGAATGAGCCCAAAACTTTCTTTCTATAGAAAAAAATTTTTTTAAAGTCTAGCACAAAGATGTCTGGATTTTGGATATACAGGTAGGGGGTCATCTACCTGTAACCTCTATTTTTTTTTTCCAAACATCTTCATTCCAACAACTATGTTGAAGGCATACACAAAAAATGCAAAAACAGGTATAATCCAATGAAAATGTAAATTATAATGGAACAATTACATCTGAGCTAGGGCTTGCCCATTACTACTCGAGTTTTACTGCTTGACCACATCATCATTTACTTGGGAAACGTTTCCCCCAGCAACTGTTTCATTTTGTCTATAAATAACTATTGGCTGAAAAATAAATTGGCAACTTTCCCCAACAAATATGTTTTTCAAAACAAGTACGGTTAACTCACAAGATCTGAACGTAAATTTTGGAGACACTTACCATAAGCCACTGGGGTTAGCTTTAAGACAGTATGGAGTGGGCACTTGAGATAAGGCAGTTGTTCTAAAAAAAGAGGGGGAAATAAACAGTAAGTAGCAGGAACTGCACTCCTCCAGAGCACTGTGTGCATAAATCAGGAAAAAGAATATCTTTTGCCAAGTAATTTGTTTGGATCCGTGCACTGCCACCAATGCCTCTACCACTCCCAGAATTACTGTCCCTGACCTAGAGAGGAGCAACACGTGGCAAAACTCCCATGAACAAATCCACAGAAGTTGGTCCATTGCCAAAAGCTCTTTTCAAGACCTTCGTATGGTCCCCTGGAATTCATCTGTTTTAGTCTGTATCTACCCTATTCAGGGACGTGGTGGCACTGCAGGTTAAACCACTGCTGCTGAACTTGCTGACCGGAAGCTTGGCAGTTCAAGACCACGCAACCGAGTGAGCTCCCGTTGCTTGTCCCAGCTCCTGCCAACCTAGCAGTTCTAAAGCATGTAAAAATGCGAGTAGATAAACAAGTACCACTTTGGTGGGAAGGTAATGGCATTCCGTCACCTTGGCTTATAGTCATGCCGGCCACATGATCACAGAAGCTTATCCTCGGACCAATGCCGGCTTTTTGGCTTAGAAATGGAGATGAGCACCGCCCCCTACAGTCGGTCACAACTAGACTATTCGGTCGTGGGGAAACCTTTACCTTTTTTTACCCTATTCACCACCCTTCTCATACTAAAATGTAATGCCCAAAGCACTGTGATCCTGCAAGAAGTTTTGTGCAGGTGCAAAACGTCATAAAACAGTACTAGCCCAATCCACCCAACACACTAAACTAAAACTGACATCCTCAAAAACAAATATTTGTATTAAAATTAAATAATAGCCTGGCCATTAGGTAGGACTCTGAATATTGAAAGAGTCATGAAAAACACCACTTGCATCCACAGATGAGATGAAGGGAACTGACGCAGACACTTAAGCAGATTAACAATGGGCCAGGTGGGACAGGTTCAAGTTCCTAAGCACCTTAGCAACTTTACTATACTTACACAATACCATTACAGGTGGAGTATCCCTTATCCAAACTACTTGGGACGGGAAGGTGTCCAGATTTTTCTGGATTTTAGAATAATTGCATGAATACTGTACAATGAGAAATGTGCAATGTTTTGGAAGTGCCACATCTGACACACAAGAACATTGTTGGAAGAATTCATCACCCACTCAGAAAGGAATGTTGCCAAGCCATAAAGGAAAATTACACATTACAGTTTGTAGCAAAGGAACTGACCTGCAGGCTTGTCCAGAAAGTAAGCAATGAGACAGCGCATAACAGCCTGGTGGCAGATTACAAGCACATTCTCCTGTCTTTCCAACTCCATAATCACTGGTTCTAATCTTTGAACTAGATCTTCATAGGACTGGACAAAAAACAGTAACAAATCAAAGTGAGTGTTTTGAACAAGCCATTCAACATTGCTCAGCCAGTTTTGACCAGCAAAAATCCTGAATACAACAAGCCTCAGTTTGTGTATATTGACTAAAGGACAATTTATTGCTTAGAACAAATCCTGGTGACTGTGGTGGTGGTGGTGGGGGGGGGCGAAAGAATTAGGACATTGCAAAGAGGAACCCGCTTCCCAATGGCTGATGTAAGGATGCATATAAAAAGGAACTGACAGCAGCAAGACCATCTTCTGCCCCTCGATCCATCACATGGGTTCAGGCGCAATGCCCTCACCATATGATGTAGTAGAGTTTCTCTGCCTGGGAAGTAAGTGAGAGCCCCTATGCTTATCTTTACCTGCCTATATGGCTGGCATAACTCCAGTCCAGTTTGGAACAGGATCTTACAAATCTCTTCACAGAAACTGGCTTTTTAACTTTTAACTGCTTATCTATACTCCCAGCCCAAGCGCTTAGAGATTATTGCTCCGGGGAGGACATGGCCTTTCATGTGGGGTTATGCAAACAGAACCCTCTCACCCGAATTTGTACACATTTTTCCCCTTCCCCACTGAGCCTGTACATGCATACATACAAGATTTATATGTATTGTCTGTGTGTTAGTACACACACCCCAAGTATGGGTTGCAGAAGGTCCCGGGCTTCTTTTTGCCAGGTTCTTTTTTGATGTTTTGTCAGCCTGACAATTTGCAAGGCTACTGTTCTAGTGACTCATTTAAGAATAATTGTGTGCTCTCTTGCTGATGTTTTTGGGAACAGCTGGAACAGCTCCACAGAAATGAACCTTTAGAGAAACCTCTTTCACTCCTAATCTTATTATGATTATTAATGAACCTGAGGGTAAGTAAATAAGGTAAGTAGCAGAGAATTGGTGAGTGAATGAAAACTGATTTGTTTGGCAGAGCAATTAAGTAGCACAGCCTTTGGGGAGGTTTCTTTTTGGGGTGGGAGGTCGTGGGGGCAGCACCACCCTGACAGTCTAGCAAAGACGCAACTCTGCTACCATTAAGGACACACGAATAGCACTAAACCAGAATCACCCCAATGTTAGCCATTAAGCAAGGATGCTTGAAAAGAACCAACTACAGAACATAATTACAGCCATTCTTCCTCTGAAAGGTGAGCAAACACCTCTAAAAGCTTTCATTTTACTGAACAGCCCTTGCATCATGGCTGCTTGCATGTACAGTAAATAATGGCCATCTGTCTTCTGCTATGGTTCTGGGCACGGAGATCACACAGCCGACGGATGGTAAGCAGAGCACTCCGTGAACACGCGCAGCATATTTCACAAACACTGCCACAGCTGTTTTAATCAATGCTTTTTACCAACACTCTGCTCCTAATGCTAGTTCACAAAAGGTCAGGCCATCTGACAGCAATTATCAGCCTCATGTCTTGAGACTACTGTCTGCAGAAGACTGATACTCCCCCCACCCAACCCCCTATGTAGCTAATACGTCTTTCAGGCTTACCTAGAACTTGAACCAGAAAAAAAAATTATAAAGGGTATGCAATGAACATCAGATTACTGTTGCTTTGACTAAATGTTTCTCCATACAAATGAGAGCTAATACAGTTTCAGTAGTACGCAAGAACAGAAAGAGTTCTGTATTTCCAGATATAACATACACAGCTATGGAATAAAAACATCACTCTCTCTTTTTCTCAAAAAAAAAACCCTATTTTCCCACCACTGCAGTATCATATTCCATCTTGAGTTCACAAGGAAAAAAAAAAAGCAAGAGTAACCTACTTCTCCCTTAGGATATCTGTATCTGTATTTGTCCTGGTCTCTCAAAGCAAATTCTAATGGATAATTTTCTTGAATTTCTTCGTATGTCATTTCTTCACATACGCCCTAGGGAAACACACACAGAAACACATAAGAAAGCCAGTGTCCCTTCATGCCCAAGAGACTAGGCTGAGGAACATTCTCAGTTGTTGTCTCATCTGGGTCATGGCCTCTCCGAATTGAGAAAGCCAAGTATCAAGATGAGATAAAGATTTTAAGCAGTCATCAAAGCTGCCTGAATCAATGGGAAGTGAACGGGAAGTTCCTGTGATCAATTTTCTAATCCTACTAATAAACAATGTTATTTGTAAAGGCACATGTGTAGCGAGGTGCTGTATAAACCAAAAAGACTGAAAACAAATCCTGCAGATGAGAAATCCTATTATCCTTCAGAAATCCTACTATCACATCATAAAGTCTTCCCCCATGAAAAACCAGGACTCACTTCAATGTAGCCAACTAGAATATCTTACCGCATCTATTTCATTCAAAACTTTCCACTGCTCATAAGGCACTCCCAAAGCCTCAGCAGTCTGAATGGTCCTTTTCATTTGGCTTGTCCATACTTTCAGATCCTTGATGTTTTGCTCATTAATGAACTGTGCCAAACTCTTGGCAAACTGCAACACAAAGTTACATGAGGCAATCACAGCTGAAGTACACTCAAGTCAGACGCTTATTCCTGTAACTATGAGATAATGATGTCTTTCTAAAAGGCTCTGTGTCTGCCTTCAACAGGACAATCCTATTGGCATTTTAAACAAGAGTCACAAAGGACAATTCTTATATTGCAAAACTGTTTTTGCCAAAGTGAAATCATCATCTGGCTTGGATCCGAAGGAGTAATTGCAGAACCACAAAGCATACAGGGTGAAGTTTCTTCCAATTGATATTATTAACTTGCCTCTTCTTGCTGTAGCCCCACTACCCAGAGTCATATACCATCCTGTTCCAGAAGGTTTTTTCACAGGACAAGGAAGTAGTGGGAAGGTGGACATGAGCAAGCCTGTTCTCCAAGAGATCTAAAGATCAGTCTCTTTAGAGATCTAAAGATCAGACTAAAGATCAGTCTCTCAAAGAAAGGAAAAGCAAAACAAGTTCTTTTTTATTCAAACATGTTCAAATGTTAACATTTCATTTTAAAATAAAGTCTAGATGTAGAGTGCTGAAGAGGAGAAAGGAAAAAGGCAGCACATACCTCTTTCCCTCTACCGGACAACCCAGTATCTCCTCCGATTCTTCCCTTTAGATTTAATTCACTTTCACCATGTCGACAGAGGTAGATGGAGCGAGGAGTTACATGGATATTCATGAGGTAGTAAACAATCCGACTCTGGATATGGTCCAATACTCTGTTAACAAGGTAACTTCTTCCAACATCCATTATTTTAATATATGATAGATCCCTGTTTGGATGAGAAATAACCCATTCATTGAATACTTGATCCCATGTCTCATTTACGCTACATGCCCCTGAGTCAGGAAAAAGTTTTTACCACTTACTTCTTGGTGAGGGTGGGAAAGGCTTGTTCTATCTTTCTCTGGACTATCAGGGGCTGACACCAATGGTACTAGTTAGATGGTATAACTAAGTTTCCCTTGAAACCAAGCACAAGTAGGTTGCTTTTGTGCAAGGCTAAGGTCTATCGGTCCACTATGGGTTGAGAAAGGAATTCCTTAACCATACAATAGAATTTGTGCTTTGGCTCACTTGCTCAAGACGTCTGAAACTATTTTGTTTTCAGACACTGTGCAAAGGATGCCCTTTGCTTGTGACAAACTGTGTGGACTGGGCATGCACAAGATGTCATTTTAAACTTTACATTTACTATAATTAAAGGCCTTTTTAATAATTTTAATTTTTGAAAAGTCACTCCTTGAGCACTTTGCTGTGTAACACCCTAGAAAGTGATTGTTCATATGAACTCTGTTGATGGAGGGAATGTGCTTGGATAGGCAGTTTACTTCATCAGGAGTGAAGAGCCCAGGCTCAAACCTTCCAGAATTGAAACTTCACAGAACCAGACACAGAAAAGCAGGCACATGGTTCATAAGGACTGGAGTGTTTAGTAAGAAGTGGACTTTTTTAAGAACTGAGGAGTACAAATTATAGTATAGTGGAAAACCTTAAAGATGTGAAGGTGCAGTTTCACATCATTCAAATCTATACCCAGGCACACAGTCATCGCTTGTACAAGACATTTCAAACCATTTCTCAAACTTATCATTTTTTTGCTCAAACCTGTAATCATAACAGTACATCTTCCACGGACCAGAGGGTGCACCACAGAAAACTCATCCTGCAAAGAGGCCATTGTAACACAGAGCTATATGGCCAAATATTCTGAACTGACGTTTTCCACCTGTTCCAATGTGATGCAGAGTTAACTGCATATGTTCCATTTCTGATAACACTCACAACTGACAGTTGTGACTGACAGTTGTCTCACAACTTTGCTGAATATATTCTGCAGATCCACAAAGTAAGCAACATAAAGTTTTATGTGGCCACTTACTTGTCTAGATTTTCATCAAGAGTCTCATATGAATTCTTATAGCACTCAATTCTTTTCATGAAGTCCTCTGTAGCTTCATCACTGCCACAGTCAACATAGTCAGGACTTCCGAGTTTCACTTGCTAATTAAGAAAGAGAAACAAACAGGAGTGTCTCAAAAAAAAAATCAACCTACTGATTATCAATAGTTAAAGTAAAAGAATTCCCCAGTTAAAGTTAAACAGGAGAACAGACCACATCTTCTAGGGAACAAGCGCTAAACTCACACTCTTTATGGATCCTGACTAAGAAAAGTCATGAAGACTGCAATCATATCTACACTTACCTGGGAGTAAACTCCATAGCTATGATGGGACATATGTCTGAGTAGACACGCATTGTACTGGGCTCTAAGAAACCTAGTTTAAGTTTTAAAAGATTTTTCAAGTTTAATTCAACGAGGAGATTAACCTGGCTGGTGAATTGTTATTCTGTTTTTTTGTGAATTTAATAGGTTTTTTGTAAACTTGTTCCCATTTCAGTAAGACTGTCCACACAATCATTTGTGTTGCATTTGATTTCATTTGATTTTTGTTTGGTGACACTGACGTAATCTCCAAGAATTTCTTTTACATTTCTCTTAGACCTTTATACCCAGAATCTGGCCCCCTGTTCTGATTCTGCACAATTGCATCATGCACCCACACACCCAAAAGCTCTTATCCAATAAATATATTACAACATGCTTGCTAGAGAGAAAAGAGAGCGCTTGCAATAAGGTCTTGAAACAGATGTCAAGAGAAACTAGAGGAGCCAGGATTTGGGCTAACAGATAACATGAATCTGGGTGAATTGGTACAAGGGTGCAGTGTCACAAGTCAACTTTAAAAAGTCCCAAACATGTTTTTAACCTATAGATAAAAATGATGATAGTGAACTGAAATTGGGCAGGACAACGTGGGAGTTCACACAAGAATCGTAAAATCTAATGCAGTGCAAGATCTGCCACAGAAAACCAGGAAGCAGTTTGCATCATATCATACAGCTTGACCTGTACTGTTGCTTTAGGAAATGGCAGCAGCAAATTGCAGGCAAAACAGCCGATATGCATTGCCTAAGTCCAAGATTACAAAAATAAATAAGATTTGGGAAGCAAACACCACCACATGACTAGCTCTGCGAAGTATGAGAACACAAATGTCTAAAGAAAGCTGTCTACTTACCACAATGTTTGCAGTGATGACCTCTGGATCAACACATACTGACTCAACAAAAAAGGTCTTTGAGCCAAACAGGAACCACATTCATGGAGGAAAGAAAAAAGAAATGGAACTGATCCAGGGACCAATAATCATCACATTTATTTTTACAAGACACATTTTGGTCTCAAAGATTGCTCTTGAATGTCTCTTCAGAGAAAAATATTTTTTCCAAATAATTTTGGGCATTTCCAGATAGCATCGTTTTAATAAAGCAGTTGTAAAATGAGAAGACAATCATGCCAGGGAAACCATTAGGCATCTTGGCCTAAGCCCATAAAACAGTATGGGAGCCACAATGCAGCCCAATACGATTCAGGTCAGAAAGCAGAACTTTGACAGCTGAAAAGAAACACAGGATATACCCATATTGTATCATTTCTCTTTCAGTTAAGTCTGCTATGACAAATCCCCTTGCATTTTGTCAGCACCTAACCAAAAAAATCAGTCAGAGAACATAGAGTATTCCTACCAGTATTTAAGCTCCAACGTTAATGTCATATTACCAACTGCTAATCAAAAGTGAAGCTTTGAAAGTTTAATTCCATGCTTGGTGTTTTTTTTTAAGAGGATTTATGAGCATACTAAGAAAATATGCCCTGCAAAAACATTCTGTTACAGAGAAGCTCTATAAATAAGGCAATTAAATGTGATAATCTATTAATTGTTGCATAAAATGTTATTTGTTAATCAGAGATGCAACACAAAGGCCACCATGGTCACAATACAATCCTCTTTCAGCCAGTGAAAACAGGAGTTATTGCTAATGATTACTTTGACCGACCCCAGAAAACAGAGCTACTGATTAACTTCACAGCTTGAGCTGCAATTAGCGTGGCTTAGCAGCCATTTCTCTGATATTTATCATTTTTATGTCAAATAACACATGAAGCTGCCAGTTAATCCCATCATAAAATTTAGTCACATATTGACAAAAAAAGCAGTGTGCTGTACCATTATGCCACTCTAGCATTTTTTTGCTCTTTAACTCACCTTATACCCATTTTCCTCACCAAAATTATAAATTGTTTCTCTGCGTTCTCTTGTAGTGTTTGTGGCATCAAACACCTATAGGAGAAACAAAGCAGCTTTAAGGGAAAAGAGCAAGTTACAACCTAGGAGTTGTAGCCATGAGGGCAAATGGGTGTTTTTGCAGATACATGCAAACAGCACATATGCATCTGCAAAACTGAATGCTCACAGAAGTACACATTCCTGTCTTATGCCTCATACAGACACACTGGGGGCTAGGACTGCAGTTTTACGCCACAAGTTCTCATATCACACTCATGGGAAGAGGTAAAAAAACCCCTATCCAATACATGCGTATGCAAATATTATCCCATTGAGTTTGCTGGTGCTTAACTGCAGCCTGTGTTTCAATATATTTCCCTGAAGAAAAACAGACAGGAAGAAAATACTCCGGTATGAATATATCACACTAGCACTATTGAAGGAACAGGATTCCTAGCACAACAGACATGAATCTTCAGTAACAAAGAAAAACAAATGATTTTTACAATGTATTGACCTAAGGTGAAATTGCTTAAAATGATTGGCTTTAATGATAACTGAGCAATTTGCTCTCCTAAAATAAATGAATATAATAAAAATAAAGAACTAAGATTAACCCCAATCATTTACCACCAAGGAAGTCCCTAAAAAAATCATCCTTAAGAGATAACACTGAACAAGGTTTTCCACAGTTTGTCTATGTTCACAATGTCTATTTTACTTTCTTGTTTTCAAACTTCTACTGGAAGTTTGATATGAAAAATCATGATCATATTACAAGACCAAGATTATAAAAATAATCTTTAAGCAAAAGACAGGAAAATGATAATTAGAAAGAACCCACTTTTATAAAGGAGACAATAATATATGTTTAAATAGTTTAACAACATTTCTCAAACCAGAATCAAAAAAGCAAAGTTCCACAAACTTATTGTCTGACATCATTCCCATGTCTAACAACTGATTCAGAACATCTGGCAAAGAACGACACAGTCATGCCTAAATTGTCAAATTCCCTTATATTTGATTTACAGATAAAGACTGTGAATACAGAAGTCAACCTTTTGAAATATGCTATTATGTAGGTGGACCTGAAATAATCATTTCTGAACAACAAACAATGTTAAACATGACATCTGTGGGAAGACTGTTCTGCTTTTTTGATATGTCATGTCCTTCCTACATATTTCAAGGGATGTGTTCATCTTTGCCCTTGTACACCACCACAAAGCAGAAGTAGGACAGCACATTTTCTGGAAGCTCTCTCTACAAGAAGGTTCCCAGTCCGCAGAAGTTTACAACAGAAAAACTTTACAGTTAAAACCACAGAAAACAGTAAGCAGTAATATATAATGGTGGTATTGACCTTTAAGGCCCTTCACCACTTGGGTCCAAGCTACCTAAAGGACCGCCTTCTCCCATACATCCCAGTGCACCCTCTTTGATAATCTGAAGGGGCTCTTCTTCAAGTGCCGTCTCTATCCCAAGTTAAAGGGATGGCGGTTCAGGGGCGAGCCTTCTCTGTTGTGGCTCCACAAATACGGAATTTCCTCCCAGAGAAATTAAGCCTCATGGCTTTTCGGAGAGCACTCAACACACACCTATTCGCATGGCATTTGGATGATAGGTG